>CM060949.1:86498161-86575661 GCA_030765055.1 Mantis religiosa
TAGAGCTTCTTATCTATACTTAAATATTGTTTCAATCACTTAGTTGTAATTACAAATGCATTGCAGATGTAGAGACAGCTCTGAGGCCTAAATCAATGGCTGTTCCAGACAGAGGATGGGATTTTCAACTAGCCCGTGCACTGTATGCATACCTATCCAGTGGCGACAACCAATTGAGCTTTTTGGAGGGTGACGTAATAGCACTCATGGGTTAGTATACCATTAAATTTTTATTTGTGGTCAAGCTTACCTTATTTTAAGTATTAAAAATATGATTTAAAGAAAAAAATGCCTTTCAAGATCTTAAATTATCAATTTCAAGATAAAATATAAAATAAAATTAACTGGTAGCTATTCTTTAAATAGTTATGCATAAATACTTAAGTTTAGCATGCTGCTTAGAAATGTGCATGAAAATCTGAAGTATAATAAATAGAATATCATATGCAAATAAAGTATTAAAATGTTATGCATGACTGGAGGAATTTAGTAACAGTGACATCAAAATTAATTGAAAAAACTACTTGTAGTTGATTTTTTTGACACTTTTTCACTTACATTTTTATATAACTGAGTAAAATAATAAGTGACGAAGTGTCCAAACAAGACTGACTACAAATACTTTTTTCAATTAAAACATTTCTAATATCACACCACTGTCACATGATGGCAGCCTAATACCAAACATCAAAATAAGTTTCGGTACTATGTAACATTTTAACAATGTTCAGTGTTTTACCTTTAAAGAACTTGAAAACATCTCCACAAAACAAAATTTTATTTTTAGAATTTTTGCATTTATTATTGTAGTGAAATCAATGTAAAGCTTAAGATTTTGTAAAAACTGAACTTGAAAGTACATATCTGAAGGCTGCTTGAGTAAAGGCATGGAAAAAGATTTGAAATAAAAGTTTATTTTAAACTTTAGATGAATTCTGCCTTGATCCTTGTTATTTAAGCAGCTTTTAGCAATCTCTTAAATTTGAATAGAATAGAATAGAATTTATTCTCCGATTGATATACAATAAATATATGTGGCTTTTATATCATCACAAAGCTGTAAATGCATATGTTCCTAGTTGTTGACTTTCATATTAGTAAGTATACCTAATTCTTTACAAGCCTGCAATGCAGTTTTTCTGTTCTAATAGCTAATCCATGAAAGGATCACCAAATTGGCACAATTGCACACCTTAGTATCTTTTTACCAAATTAGTAAAATATTAATAAGGGATAAATGCAGCTATAACAACCAAGTAAAATGTTCAAATATTTAAAGTATAATGAGCCCTTTCTATTTTATTTCATAAAATAAAAATAGGAAACGACATTTATATATAACCACATCCCCAGGATTGTCCAAGGATTTAAACATCTTCAACAGCTAAACCACTTTATTGGTTCTGAATATGTTCTAAATAAAATTGAGGAATAATGAAGAATACATTTTCATCTTTCTCAAAAAAAGAAAAAGAAGTGTGAACATGCACATGTGCATTTATGTGCATGCATTTTCTTTATTAACATGTTCCATTACATTAATAGTAATCCTACATATTATATTTTACATTCTATTCATTATATAGAAATTTAATTGTATTGGAACATCACAGTGAAGCGATATAATTATTAAATTATAGATGAGTCGTATTTATTACACATCAGCTGTGTACATAACTGAAGCTGTTGTGTAATAAATACGACTCATCTATAATTTAATAATTCTATTCATTGTTTCTTCCTGCTACACACAGTACTTAATGTTACTCCTATGGCTACACTTCTTATATTCTAATTTACTCCCTAATTGCTTAAAATTTCTTTAAATAACTGAAATGTTATTAATCTGATATTTGAATATATCAGTATTTACAACAATAAGTTTAATGATGTGTTTGCTTTCTTTATAATTAGGATTTACAGTCCTTTTGGTACCTTCCCAATTATATTTAATAAAATAACAAATTGGATAAGCCTAATCCTAATTCTATATTTAGTGTGGGTTTGGACGAGTCAGTGGGTGCAGGTTTAATGAGCAAATATTCCATTCTTTTATTTCTCTTTCTTTGTTCCCTTTTAAGCTAATAATCAGTTTTCTTCTTTAGGAGAGCGTAACAAGGGATGGCAGTTTGGTGAAAACCTGCGGACGCAGTGCAGTGGCTGGTTTCCACTTGCTTACACTGAACTCATTACAGATGATAACAGGTAAACATCAATACAGTCATGAATGTTAAAATTATACTTTAAATAATGGTACACAAGGTTATGTAATGTACCTATAAACTTAATTACATTCACTAGATGAGATTCATCAACTAATATTCAGTAATCAATTCTCTTAAGTTGTACCAAATACATATTAAACATGTATGAATGCTAGATTCAACAGAAAGCTATACTGCTATAGCTGTAGATTAATATAATGCTTGTAAAATTGGAAGCAGTAACTCACATATATTTTTCATCTATGGTAAAAGACAGACTTTTTTAGTAAAATGGAAATTGCCCAGTTGAGGAATATGATGGTTTAATCACTTGCTAAGTATAAGGAACGCTGAAATAAAGCAAACAACAATCAGTATCCATTAAATCGTTACTTTAGTAGTTTTTATGTTCATGGGTTCCTTAATTGCATGAACACTGTGAGTGAATTAAATCATGTGACTTATTCCACTCCCCAATAAATTGTTTCAAATCACTACAGATAACTGGACTTACAGTGACCTTTTCCTTTGCAATGGCAGCTATCATTATTCCTCCCAAAATTCTTGTGATAGATAACTTAACTCCTATGTTTGTGAAATCCCATATAATCCCATATAACTTGATTTTCCTTAGCTTCAAGGTATCACTTTTCATTCTAACTCAATTACAAGTCTTATTTAAACACCATTGCTTTGGAAGTTAAACGTATTTCTTGGACTTGTAAGCCAGGCTTCAAAGTTCATAACATTTCACCCAGGACTGTACTTGGCATCTTTGCAGGTGATCTGGTGGTTGGTCAGAGTTCAAATGAGCCCTACCATGCACTAGTATTACTTTCTAGGGGATGAGAGGATGCTGGTGATATTAAGTCAGGTACTGCCAAAGAAACCTGAGATTTGTGGATGACTACATAAAGTTGCCTGCAATTCAAGGTGTTGTTGAAACTAAAGCAGGATCTAGAGCTCAGTGGTCATATGAAAGTTCATTTTAAGAGGGGTGTAGCTCTCATGCAATAGAAAAGAGGCACCATTATTGGTGAATAGAACTCTGTTGCAGCTGTAAGCTGGAGAGAGGGGCGACATTTCTGAAACATAGAGTTCACTGCACATATTGTTAATGGACATGTTTGACATGTCAGCATCTCTCTTAATTATGTGGATTATCTCACTATCTAGTTTCTGGGAATATATATAAAATTCCAGGTTAATGTAGATTCGCTTATGTTCTAATACTTATGATCTCTCTGGGTGTGTCTTTGTCGCTAGAAATCTCTGTATGGATTAGGTATGCTATTTATATTTGTTCATATAAACTTATTTTCTTTCTTTTTTTTTTCAGTCTGCTATAAACAGCTGATTTTTCTGTGCCTTGTTCACTGCCATTGTCACATGCATTACCACATTGATAAGCAGTCCACAAATCATGATACAGCTGCATTAGTGTGCCACTTGAAAGGGCTCTTTTTCTGCAGTAGCACCTTATAAGATGTGCAAGGACTTAAGGCCTACTGAAGGACTATGGAGGAGCACTAAGTCTACTGCACTGCATGTTTACATCAGTTGTGTTATCTGTCTTTTTTTTTTTTTTTTTTTTTTTTGAGGAGTGCTGTCTGTCAAAGAACAGTAGTCTCTTGTGTTTACCAATATCAGTATGGTAAATTAAATTTATAGGGAGTCAATTAATGACACTAAACAACACTTACTTTTAAATTTTTTCCGGAACATGTTTCAGAGACTTTGCCTCTATCCTCAGCCGTCCATCGACTGGCTCCCATTGGTGCAGCTGACGATACTTTGTCACAGGCTTCCTCTGGTGGCGGTTCAAGAAACTTGCTGAACAAATCTTTCTGGGGGATGTCGAAATTGAATACTTTATTCCTATTTTTTGAAATGAAGATTTGTTCCCATGTGGATAGTTCTTGTTTTCCTGATGTATGTTTTAGTAGTTTTGGTTCTGGATTTATGATGTGGTTTTTTTCCCAAAAATGTGTGGCAATTGCTGATTTTTCTAACTGTTTATGTTTATATTTTATGTTTCTAAAGTGTTCCTTCAGTATGGTATTTTCCCAAGTGCAAAATTATGTTGTTGTAGTGTTTCTTGCATTATCTATACATGTTGAAAGCCAATAATTTAATAAATTAAGTCATCATGCACTGTGTCAAAAAGTGCAGTTCTGAGTACTTGGTTATAACTCTCAGAATTTTACTTTGTACCATTTGGAGAGAAGTTATGTGCGATTTTGGGGAGTGCCCCCAAGCCATTTGGATGCTTCATATGTCATTACTGGTCTTATTAATGTCTTGTAAAGGATCAGGCCCGGTTTAGTACTTATTGGTGTGCTAAATTTTAGTAATAGATAGAGGAGTTGGTGGTTCATCTTTCATTTGATATTTTTCAAGCGATGGGCATTAGGTATTTTCCCATTCATCCATTGAATATTCTATTATATAGTTTTAGTAGTTTAAGCTGGACTCGGTAGGACATTCTCTGAGAAAACAGAACTAAATGCAATTTAGCTGTGTTCAACTTAATTCTCCATTTTGCTAGTCATGGCATTCTATTGTCATTTTGCTCCTGCTTGCAATTTCCATGACTGGAAGGTTATAGCAGTATACATGATTAAAATTTTATGGCTAGCATTGATCCAATAGAACATAGTTTCTGGGCTTATAGGCTGTAGTCTAGTCGAATTGTCATCTAACATTTTGTCCATAACTCCATTGGGCATCTTCAGAATAATTGGCTCCTGGCTAGTTTACAACTAAAGTGTAAACCTAGATGTAAACCAGCCAGGGTTCAACTTCTATTAAGTACCGCAAATTGACCAATCATGTAATTATCAATACTTCCCCATTGTCTATTAAGCTGATATTTTAGCCACTCAGCCACTGTTGCACACTTTTTAAAAATATACCATATGCTTTTTAAATATGATATAGGTACTTTACTTCCTAAGCAGTGCCTTTATCTTTCTTCAGAGATTAATTTGTCCCTCTGTTTTAGTTCCCCGACACATCAGCGAACCGATTCTGTAGCTACAACACCTGCTACACCTACAGGAAGTGGTGGCTTCTCTCAGCAGCCTAGCAGTACACACTCGGGTAAATCAATCTCTACCCCAGTAACAATGTTTGGAGATACGCTTCTGCACCACAGAGCAGCTAAGCAGGTAGGCATGCCAGAATCAGTAGTTTTGATCTTGTGGGTCAGAAATGATACAGAGAAATATCCAGTTTTATATGAAAACATGTGGATATATTTTCAAAACATGAAAGACTGAACTTAATTTATCAGTCTTCATTTCATAAAGCTAGGAAGTCAAGATTATATTAGCCTTAAAGTGCAGAGACTTGCAAAAGTGCTTCACAGCTACATTTACGGCTGTTGTAGTATCAGCTTCAAAGTGTTCTTGTCTTGAAAAGCTCACATTTATTGGATCATACATCCATTAATTACTTTTATATTATTTTGTTGAATATTACTAAACTAAAATTAAGGTAGATGGTCTGGCAATCTTAGGTAGGCCAAGCCTACTGCATAATAGTTACCTTCATGCAAATGAAACATAGTATGAAGAAATAGTGCCTACTTAAGAGGCATGTGAATAATATTCCAAGCTCCCCCCTTCTCAACTTCTAATTTGTGGTTTCCATAATCAGGGAGTGCCATTTCTCCATCAATTTGCTCCTTGATAACCCTAGAGACCTAATAACAATGCAGAACAAGGCTAAGAGGAACACAAAATAAACATGTAATAAAAACTGTAGTAAGGGAATTATTCAACAATTTGTCAACTGAAATAAAGAACATAAGAAAATAATTGCAAGATGAAAGCCATACTTATCTGCAAGTGCACTTTGTAATACAGAGGAATTCAATATGGAAAAGTTGTGTAAAACGTTATGTATAATTTAAATATGTAAACAGATTCTGTTGTTTAAGGACTATGATACAATGAAGCACAAAATTAATACAATTTTGAGTCGAACTAATACTCAATGCTCCATTTATTGCTAGTATTTACCTAGAACGCGTTTCGTTAGGACTTCCTAATATCATCAGCTGTTGTCGACTAATGGATGCCGGTTCAGTGAACTCCTCGGAGGTGATAGGTGCGTCTCTGTCGGTATCTTGATGAACTTGAAATTGGGGTTGTCTTCAAAGGTAGTATCGAAATTAAACAATTTACTTTCATATTTCTTTATAAAGATTTTTTCCCACATGGTTAATGCAGCTGGACCTTGGACACTTTTTAGTAAGTGAATTTCTCGTTCTATGTCATGATTTTCCTTCCAAAAATGGTACGCTACCGCCGATTTATCTATTTCTTTATTCCTTATGTTCCTAAAGTGCTCTTTAAGCCTAATGTTCACGTTCCTTTTTGTTTTTCCAATGTAGAATTTGTCACAGTCCTTGCAATTTCAACTGGAGAGCAATAAATGGAGCATTGAGTATTAGTTCGACTCAAAATTGTATTAATGTAAACAGATATTGGAATATATTATACACTATCATTGAAATAGGTAAATAGTTTATACTGATATGTTCTTTAAATATATTTAGAAGGATAAAACAAAATTAAAATTAAAAAAGATTCCATTGTAATAGAAATACAGAAAGTATCAGGTTCTAGACCTAGCACACAAAAAGGATTTATATCTGTATCATACTGTCCCACAAAACTCCCTCATGCTTCTGCCCTTTAGCCTTTGGGTAAGTTGTGTTTCATTATTGGTAATTAATGTAGCTAGAGTATCTTGAGTATTTAAACAAATGCTTAAATGCTCCCTTGCTTTCATGGAGGTTGCTATGATGAAAACTCTTTGAAGATAAAATTAGATTGAAAAATTTAATGCCATATCCAAGATTTGAATGGATCTTCAGCTTTCTGTGCTATTGCTCTAACCAAAGTGAGTCAGTTAGGAAATTTAAGTCATAGTGGCATGTTGTCATGGTAACTGTTTCTGTTAAGAGCAATGGCATGGAAAGCTAAGGTTTATGTTTCAGATGCTGGCTCTGATATACAATTTTTCACTCGGAATATCTTTTCAACTTTAATTCTTCTTGGATGCCTGCTGTGTAAGCTAATTATCTTTGAAATTATTTTGAGCTGTAGCTCATGGGCCAAATAATAACCTCTAAGCTTCGTACAATGGCATCAAACTATGCAAGGACAGTTATGAACCTAGAACCATACAACCAATTTAATAGCACATACATAAATTTACCTCCTGGTGTTCATTGGTGCTTACAAATAACTGATCTCAACAACATGTGTCTTACTTATTACAAATGTAATACAACACTACAAGGATTTTTCTACAAGATTCTCTACTTTTACATTATAAACACGTGTTATACAGTTTTTCTGCAATTTACATATGCACAATCTATTCATTGTTATGCATGTGCTGCCCCAGATCTTTATTCCATATTGGGTGTGAATGAATAAAGTTAGTCCATAATACATTTCAGATCAATTAGGTTATGGTGTTTCTTTTTTCTTTTTTCTTTTTTTTCAAATTTCTTAATAATATAAATAAATACTAATTATTCTCTATATATGCTCAATATTATATTTAGATTTCACTTTCCCATCAGTGACTGACTCAACATACGTATGTGACAGCTTTTCTCTCTCAAAAAAATTAGCAATCTTTGTCAGAGAAGACAACTGTTAGATCTAAGTTTACAATCTATAACTAGATTATCTACTTCATCTCTTTGTACAAATACTGAGAGACCTGTCAGGTCAAAATGAATCTGTAAGTCCTGAAAAATGAGTGGAAACACACGTCAAAAGAATGTAACATCTTAACTTTATTTCTCAGCTCCACTTTCAGATATTTTTCTGTACTTCCTATTTGAAAGACAGTGGTAATGTTTCCATTTTCATTTCAGTATACACCAATAGTTTATTTAATGACTTTTTAGAAAGTAAATATTTTCTAATACTTCAGTTATTGTTTTAATATGATTTGTAATATAATTAAGATATGATTATATGAATGTCATATTCTTGTAGTAGATGTGCCTTAATCATACTTCTATGCCATATTATTCCCTATTACTTCATCAAAGGTCAAAAGGTCTGTAAAGGTCAAAAATCTATACCTGCTACAGTGTATACCACACTTTTCTGCAGAAAATGCAAGACACTTGTAATGACATCACAGAGCATACAGTTGGAAATACATGTAACTAAATATACTATGCATATCAAATGAATTGTCAATACCAGCAATTTCTTCCGCTACATGCCCCTACTAGCACCCTTTGGGGGGAGGAGGTTTTCTTGAAGATGTGATTTTCTCTAGAACCCCTAGAGGCCTACTTATTGAATGGTAAACAAGTGTTTCTGATCTGCTTCAGTTTAAAATAGAACACTCTTGATATAATTCCAACTGCTGGAGTCCCATCATACTGCTATTGCATGTTCTGCCACTATCCACACAAGACATTATGGGTTACTTGACAAATCACCCAAGTAGGCAAAGAGAAAGTTTTTATATCAGTAAATAATATTTAAACCTTCATACCACAGGTGGCAAATTTACCACAATAAAGCAGAGATGGCTAGATATTGGATTCTCTAAACATATTTTAGTTTATATTGTGATTAAAATGACAAAGTTGGACCAAACTCACTTTATTTGTCACTAGAATTGTTAACCAAATGCTAGCATATATTTACTTACTATCTTTATAAATACACAAGATTAAATATGCCTCTTTAAATAGCACTGCTTTTTTTATGTTTCTGTTGCATGCACTAACTAGCTCTGCTTGTAGTTTCTTGACGCATACAGACCGCTAATACTCCCTTTTACAGTGACACAGCTCCAGTACTCACAATTAAGATCATAACTAGCAACTGCTCTTCTGCACTGCACTACACACTGCCTACAAAATCATCACTACTTAAGTGGACCATACTGCACTCTTTGCAGACTGACTCATGAGTATGTATCCAATGTCATTGTATTGACTTAACGGATGAATAAAACTACTACTACTACTACTACTACTACTACTACTCTACTCTCATGACTGACAAACTGGCTTTTGCACTCCTTTTATATAGTCTTCAGTTGCAGAAGAGATAATTCCAGAAACAGAAACTTCTCGAGCTGAAGGAATGGAATATTGTTACAGTCGAACGTTCCAGCTCCACCAAAATAAACAGTATGGAAAACATACATCGCATACAACAAAGGGGATACTTCTGGATTTGTAACGTCAGCTAGTGTATTTCCTTGAATGCTCCATTTGTTTCCTTCTCACGCCAGCAAACAACAAAGATGGACTATTAGTTTAACTGACGCTCAGTTCACTTACAGCTGACACTCACTGCCACTATTACAATATATATACATATATTATTCTGCAAAGCAAACTAAAAAGTGTAAAATGAAAAGAAGCTAAAACAAGTTTTGAGTTTCAGTTACCAGTTTTCTCAGGACAAGGGAAAATCAGGAAGAAAGTATTATCCAGTTAACCCAACCAAGTTTATACCTCTGGATTATGAGGCAGACACATTGGCTATTATATAGGTGGAATGGGTGTTATTATGTTACAGATATTTGGAAACTGGCCTATGAGTCTGCATGTATTAACAAATTTCACAGTACTGAAATCACATATTTAGCTACAATAGTAAATATTAAACTCCTTAAAGTACTATATTTAACTTAGTACAAATTTGTAATAGATATTAAAATTTTCTCTTAAACTCTCTGTTTACTCTCACCTCTTATTATCTTTAGCTGATTGATGGGAATTAATATTTTGCCAAGTCTGCATTAATATAAATATATTATGTTGCATCCAGCTACCTTTATTCTCTTTTTTTAAAATATCTATTGCATTTTGCAACTATGCATTTTATCAGGCTGTGATGAATGCTAGTTTAAGACTGTAGGTGGTGGTAATTGTTTTGAGGATAATAAATTATTATTATAATTTATTCAATCAATGTTTGAAATTTGGACTTTCATCATAATTTCAGTTCAGCATTCATAGTGTGGGCTTTCACTGCTATATAATTTGACTGCAATAATATTGCAAGGAAGATGAAATAGATATTAACAATAATTAAAATACTCAACTGCATTCTGTTTGTTCATACTGTTGTAATACAATTCTATATCAATTTGTGCTAAATATTGGTAGATTTTTGTCTTTCTGTTAGGAAAAAGCAATATTTCCAATAAAAATAATAAACATTTCCCAATTTTTTTCATATCTTTATGCTAATATGAACATTTTTTTTAACCTATGGATAAACATAAAATATTAAAAACAGATGCACTATCAACTGGAATATTCTTCATTTGTTGAAGTACTGAAGTAATCACGCTTATTTACACACACCTTCACTTTTAAATTAGAATACAAATGAAACATTTTCAAGGGCATCTGTCATCATCAGCTACTGGGTGCCTGAAACTCTCTTACTTGTTTTCCCTTCCAGCTGCGTCATCCTGACATCTGGTGTAAGGGGTGGAAAGTCTTAACAATTCTTTTAATGATGGATTTCATAAATGTGGTTAGCACTTGAAGAAATGTGACACAATTTTTTGTATCTAGAGTTTTAATCAAGAATACTTTCCAATTTCTTAGATAGTTTTCTTCCAACTTTTCTCTCTAAATTTTTCAAATTGGATGCAATTTTAACTACAGTAGAGAACTTTACAGACTTGCACCTTCCTCCTGTACATGTGCAATTCATTACGTTAAGAAACTCTGTTTTTTTAAAGACTTGCTGTTCAATTTCACTCTCTGAAAATAGTGTTTTGGCCACATCAATTGCAATACTAGCATCAGGCTTCAGTGTTTTGATAACATGTTTCAGCATCTAAAATTACTGCAATAATAGGTTGCTGATTGTATCCAGGTGCCCCATAAGGTGATGAAAGGTTCATGGGAGTGGAATACCAGAAGCTATAGACTGAAGAGCAGTTTATGAGACAGAACCTTGACAAGTTTTCTTCATCTCTGACACTAGGCAATCACCTTAGAAAATGTGCTCTTAGCTTCCTCTGCAATCCTAGGCACAGCACATGCTATGCAAGTAATGTGCACCATTTTGGGTAAAAAGGTTTTATTCACTTTTCTGCTTTCAGATATGGCTCTGCATCAGTCAAAAGAAGCAAGATGTCATAGTTTATGCTACCTCAGGCCATAACAAAAATACACATTTTTCAAAGAATCTACAAATTGTGTGGTGATTAACATTTTCTAATATCTCACTATAAGTAGACACAGCTCACTTGGTCCATCGATCTCCAATATACCAATGATTACATTAGTCATGTAATAATGTTTTATATCACACATTTCATCATTGGATATGAAAATCTTTCCATGTACTGTTTCCCATACCTTGTTAATGGTGTTGTCATAGCTCTTCCAAAGAGCTGATTCATCTGGAATAGGACGTCAAAATGTAGTTCTAGAAAAGTCTTCAAATTACCATTGTTCAATGTCCAAAATGGGATATTTATAGTGATTAAAGATTCACAAAAATCTCTATAAAAATCTGATGATTTCACAGATATACTTTGTTGAAGGTTGTATGGATTTTTCTTACTTGCACTGCAATCCCCATATATGAATCAGCTCTTTGGAAGAGCTATGACAACAACATTAACAAGATATGAGGAACAGTACATAGAAAGATTTTTATATCCACTGATGAAATGTGTGATATAAAACATTATTACATGGCTAATGTAATCAATGGTATATGGAGATTGACGGACCAAGTGAGCTGTGTCTACTTATAGTGAGATATTAGAAAATGTTAATCACCACACAATTTGTAGATTCTTTGAAAAATGTGTATTTTTGTTATGGCCTGAGGTAGCATAAATTATGACATCTTGCTTCTTGTGACTGATGCAGAGCCATATCTGAAAGCAGAAAAGTGAATAAAAGCTTTTTACCCAAAATGTTGCACATTACTTGCACAGCACATTCTGTGCCTAGGATTACAGAGGAAGCTAAGAGCACATTTTCTAAGGTGGATTGCTTAGTGTCAAAGATGAAGAAAACTTGTCAAGGTCTGGTACTTCTGTTTCACATTTTACAAAATAATACTTCAGATACAGTCTGTCTTAAATGGCAAGATTTACAAGATTTACATGGCTTTACTTCAGGCATAGCTGAATGAAGTTATGAAAACTGAAATGAATGTCTAACTTTCTTCTCAGAACATCTGTAAATAACTAAATGTCTGACAGTGAAAACAATGAATCAAGTGCTTGCCTTTCTTGCAAATTGTCAAGCAGCCTCTTTTATCTTTGTTTTTTTATTGTTTCCTCTTTTACTTCTTTTATTCTGCTACAGGAAAATTGTTTGCTGTGACACCCATATGTTTAAAAAACTGACTCCAATCATTGCTGACCCAATGATCAACATTCATTTATTTCATTAGATTATAAATGAATGATAAAAAAACTTAATAATTTGAGTTAATCTTATTTCTTGCCTAAAAGAAAGAAAAGAAAAAAAAAGAAGTAAAACACAAAAAGTGACAAAATAGTGATATAAAAATTGAAAAAAAAAAAACTGCCTAAAACTTCAAAGACAGACATTATGACAAAAGATGCCCAATAAAAGTTATATTTTTATAACCATAGATTTGTGTTCAGGATTTTAATATTTAAGAGCAATGAAAGTTGCATAAGGAAAAGCATATAACATGTCATCAAAATCTGTGCTCTGATAACATATGGTTTTACAAAATTAAAATTATAGTTTTTATCTAATTGCATTTATAGCACATTAAGATGGCTGTTAAGATATAGAGGAAATTAGATTAGGAAAATAAACTAATATTTAAGTTAAATTTGTTTCCTCCACTCCCTAGAATTTTTTACCATTTTTAGTGCCACTATCTTTAATGTTTCTTATGAGGAGTAGTTTTATACCTGGTTTTATGCCAAATAAAGCAATTGCATGTTTATCTTTCCATTTCTTTTACCTCCTAATTACCGAATGTTACACTGTGTTTTTACTGTACCAGAACAGACTACAATACCAATAACATGCATGTTTTCTTCACAGATTCATCATCGGGGGACTACAATTTCTGCTAACAATGTACCTCCACCTACATTACCAGCTCCAGTACCAACACCTAAGGTTCCCACTTCTACTTCCTCTTCCACACTTCCTGTAACACGTCGCCTAGTTCACCCTCCACCAATGCCACCCTTGCCTCTTCTTGGTGCTGCTAAGAGACCCCCAGGTGCAATAGGCAATGCTAGCCTCCATAGTAGTAATGACAGTGGTTTTAGCAATGACCCTCCTCCAGCTCCAGAAGTGGATTACTCAGATGATGATACTGCCAGGTAAGCTCTTTCCTTTACTTGTTAAGCTTTTACAATCATATCATCAGAATGAGAAGACTAATAACAAAGAAAAAATACTTTTATACACAAGGAGAGATTAAGCATCTATTTAACTTGTCCAAAAATCTTGATTGAACTTTTCAATTTCATAACTTGACAAATAATACCAATTTCTGTTCCACAAGTGGCAAATGCATTTAAAATATGCTACATATCTAATAAGAGTATCATCTGCATTTTATCCTAAACAAGTAGTAGCATTCAAGGCATACATTCTCCAGAAGTCACAATAAACTACACAGTTGTCAAAAATGCGTATGTTAGAATCCCCTGTAAAAGAGAGCTTGTGATGGGATAAAAACTGCAGCCAGTAGTCCCATGCACAAAAACCTTTAGCATTTGGTCCTTTCGAATAAAGGAATCAGAGAAAACACAGCTCAGATACAACATGAAAACTTGATCATCTATTGAACTTCCAAATAAAAGGAGGCTAAATAACCCCAAAACTGATTTATGCAGCTTGGGAAGAATAATGACCCACCATCAATATAATAAGATACCTTCAAATCAATAAACACTATACTAAGAAAGTGAAAAGTATTTATCAGATTCAATTTTCAGTTTAGATTTCTGAGATTTAAATCCTTTCAACCACCATCAATCATACATTCCATCATCTTATAAATGCAATGATGTAAAAAACAGAATGTGGAAATCAAGAAATTGGTAAAGTTGCTTTATATCACAAAGTAGGATATGAAGGCAATGTTAGAACATTTACTTCAGAAAGAAAAAATTGCACATTGTATACAGAAACTCTATCTGGTAGGTTGGATGATTGGCCATGACCCTCGGCTGAGTGCCAAGTCATATTCATGCACAAATAAATAAATACAAAAATCTATAAAAGCTTCATAACAGAAAAATATACTTTGCTTTTTGCTGTCAGAATAGAATGAGAAGATAATAACACATGCTTTAGCAACAATGTAGCAACAATTCAAGCAATAGCATCCTCATCTTCACTTTTTTGAATTTAATTAAAAACTACTATCCATGAAACAGTTGAACAGTGCAAAGACAATGAACTAATTCTTTGGCTTTAACAACAGAACATGAGAAGAAGCACAATTGCTTCAACTGATGTATCATATCAAATGATGTGATTTATAAAGCTGGAACTTAGGCTGTTTTCAAGATAGTTTTGCCTTAGTTAATTGCTTTAGACCAAAAAAAGTCCTTTGCATGTGGAAAATTAAATTGTAAGAGTATTCTGATTAAGTGCATAAAATGCTTATGTTCAAATTTGCTAAGTAAAATTAGAAAACAAACACTTGCCAAAAATAGTACAATATAAAAAATACATAACTGTTGCATTGGCATGGGTTTCTTGACTCATTCTTTCACAAAATATTCTTACAAAAGCTTACAGGTTGATTATCGATTATTCAGTTAACTGTTTGACTCATTAACCATTATCATCTTTTCTGTTTAGTATCCTGCAATGAAAATGATGGGTGTGTGGAAAAAATTAACTTGTTACATTGTTTTCCAGAGAACACGGAACAATTTGAGTACAAAATGAATAAGTACAACGTATGCAGTCAAGAGGTTCTGTTGCCTTTGGCAGTATATTACTTAAATTTGAATTTCAAATCATAAAGTGGTCATACAATCATGCAATAACGGACAGTGATCATAATGTACTGTTCTCACCTAACAATGTACAAGTGCCTACAAACTGAAAAATAGATTGATTAAGGCGTCAAATTTATGAAGATCCAGCTTTTGGCCATTTTACACTCTATGGCCTTCATCAGGAACTGACTCATCGCGAAAGCTTGAAGTCTCGAAAAATAGATGTCAGTAAGTGCTTATATTGGTTTTTCAGGAAAAAAAAAAAAAATATGTTATTTTTTTTACTGCACACTTCTGCCCAGAAGACAATATAACATATATTGCCATTATTTTAAATATACAAGAATGTAACAATGAATATGTGCATTTATTGAGATTTTTGCATAACTGCTTATTAAACTTGCTGTTTGTATTTGATTAGTTGGATGATCCATCAATTTTGTTAACCATCAGCCCACTTCCTCCATTTTAAATCTCCATGTTCTTTGCATGACTATGAGAAACAAGGAGCAGCAACTCACCACTTGAAAAATGTTGTTGTTCTTGTTGTTGTTGTTGCAGTTGTTGTTGTTGTTTTCAAATGCTAGGCTTTGGCAATGAAGCCATTAGCTCTCTTGCTCTCCAATATTTCTGTGTAGTGGGTCCGACAGGTAGGGCTTCACAGGTTAAAAGATGTTCTTCAGTCATTTCCTCTTCTTTGTTGCACAGAGGACAATTTGGAATTGTATAAATTTCTATTCTGTGTAAGATAACATTGATTCCAATGTTATCAGTGTCATCTATGCAAATCCTGAGAGAAACCTCTTGCTCTAAACTGAGGCCAGATCGTGCATCGCTTCAATTGGCATAGCGTTACCCCAAAAAGCGGTGACATGACTCATCTTAAGTAAATAAATCTTAACATATTGTTTCTAGCTTCTTCTATATATAAATATAAATATATCTCTATAATTTACCAACTACACAAAAGTCATTCAAAATAAAAGGAACTTCATAAGCTATCTGCAGAAAATTCAAGGAATATGTTTCATGTGGCATCTTAAACATGATATTTTAATCAAAATGGTTAAGAGCTATTTTTGATAAAATAAAAAATAATAAAAGTTTCCATTTACACCAACTTGGAGGATTTTCTTGATATGTTATCTCAAAGGTGCTATGGTTTTAAAATGCATTATTATCCAATAATATGTTGAAACATTAAATTAATTGGGAGTCGATTAATGACACTAAACAACACTTACTTTTAAATTTTCCCGGTACTAGTTTCAGAGGCCTTCCCTCTATCTTCAGCCGGACATCAACTGGTTCTCATTGGTGTAGCTGGCAATATTTTGTCATCGGTCTCCTCTGGTGGCGGTTCGAGGAACTTGCTAAACAAATCTTTCTGGGGGATGTCGAAATTGAATACTTTGTTCCTATTTTTGAAATAAAGATTTGTTCCCATGTGGACAGTTCTTGTTTTCCTGTTGTATGTTTTAGTAATTTTGGTTCTGGATTTATGTTGTGGTTTTTTCCCCAAAAATGCATGGCAACTGCTGATTTTTCTAATTGTTTGTATTTTATGTTCCTAAAGTGTTCCTTTGCTCTTGTTTCTAAATTTCTTTTGGTTTTTCCAATATAAATTTGACTACAGTCACAGCAATCAATTTGATATATACCAGATTTTTTGTTAGATGGAATGGCATCTTTGATGTTTTTGCAAATTAGGTTTTTTAAGGAGTAATGGTTCACTGGAGCTAGTTGAATGTTTTGTTTTTTAAAGACTTTTTTGAATTTATCAAAGGCCCATGGATGGTAAGTGAATTTTTTGAAGATCATTTTAGTTTCTGTAGCTGAGAGGGTTGTGGTTTCCTTTAGTAGTTTCTTCTTATTTGCTAAGTTCACTTTTTTGTCTACTAGTGATTTGGGAAAGTCATTTTTCTGTGCTATTTCAATAATTTTGTTGTATTCTATTTTGTATTCTTCTGCTGTGAGAGGGATGTTGACCAGTCTGTGTGCTAAACTATTAAAGATTGCCTGTTTGTGGGATCTTGGATTGTAGCCATTAGCTTTTATGTAGTTGTCTGTCTGTGTTGGTTTTCTGTAAATGCCAAAGTTTATTCTAGAATAAAGGCAATCTTTAATAGTTTAGCACACAGACTGGTCAACATCCCTCTCACAGCAGAAGAATACAAAATAGAAAACAACAAAATTATTGAAATAGCACAGAAAAATGACTTTCCCAAATCACTAGTAGACAAAAAAGTGAACTTAGCAAATAAGAAGAAGCTACTAAAGGAAACCACAACCCTCTCAGCTACAGAAACTAAAATGATCTTCAAAAAATTCACTTACCATCCATGGGCCTTTGATAAATTCAAAAAAGTCTTGAAAAAACAAAACATTCAACTAGCTCCAGTGAACTATTACTCCTTAAAAAACCTAATTTGCAAAAACATCAAAGATGCCATTCCATCTAACAAAAAATCTGGTATATATCAAATTGATTGCTGTGACTATAGTCAAATTTATATTGGAAAAACCAAAAGAAATTTAGAAACAAGAGCAAAGGAACACTTTAGGAACATAAAATACAAACAATTAGAAAAATCAGCAGTTGCCACGCATTTTTGGGGAAAAAACCACAACATAAATCCAGAACCAAAATTACTAAAACATACAACAGGAAAACAAGAACTGTCCACATGGGAACAAATCTTTATTTCAAAAATAGGAACAAAGTATTCAATTTCGACATCCCCCAGAAAGATTTGTTCAGCAAGTTCCTCGAACCGCCACCAGAGGAGACCAATGACAAAATATTGCCAGCTACACCAATGAGAACCAGTTGATGTCCGGTTGAAGATAGAGGGAAGGCCTCTGAAACTAGTTCCGGGAAAATTTAAAATAAGTGTTGTTTAGTGTCATTAATCGACACCCAATTAATTTAATTTATACAACAACACTGTTTTCAACACTTCCATAAGAGGATTTATGTTGAAACACGTTTCTAGTTGAAACATATAGTACCAAAATTTATAGATCTTAACAAGATACAAGCAAAAACAATTTTATTGCATATTTCTAAAAACCAACATTATTAGAAATGCGGTTACGCATTGTAAAACAGCAACAATGAAAACAAACTCAGATATCCATAACTATGATACAAGGGGCAAAAATAATCTCGCTATTCCAGGACACAGAATGCACTTATATGAAAAGATGCCTAGTTATACAGGAATAAAATTCTATAATGTACTTCCCACTTCAATTAGAACCTGTAATAATTTAAATACATTTAAAATATATTTAAAAGCCTTTCTAATAGATAATGTATTTTATACCATCGAAGAATGTATGTATCACTGTAAAAATAACTGGACTTATTACTGATTTTAGCATATTATATTATATTTATTTTTAAATTATATACCATTAAACAATTTATGACTAGCTTGCATATTTAATTTGATCTTTCCATTATTTTGTTATTTCTAATCGTTTATTTTTAAGAGAGAGTATGTATTACAAATGACATGGCTTAATTGTGTTCACTGTATTAAGTTGCAATAAATATGAATATGAATATTCCTACATACATTATTTAAATAAGTTCAATAGAGAAACAGTATTACCTGCCTCAGTTTTATGCTTCATTGGAATAAATAATGGAAATTCTGGAAGGTCTCTTTTGAATCGATCAGTTGTTATTTATTACATACTATTAGGTAGGGAAGGTATTGCAATGCACCTAAAAACATAATATGATGATTTTTCCAGAAATACATGTTTTAAGGCCCATGAATAAATAAAAAAATACATTTCCTTTCTTGGAAGTGCTGAAAACAGTGTTGTTATCCCTTTAAAAAGAATACATGTTTCAGAAAGGTCTGTATGCAAGGGTGAAGAATGGCATGACGTTTATGGAGGGGCTCCCTGTATACAGGCAACAAGTTTCAAACCCAAATCCATGAGTTGCAGATATACAGGAACTGCTTCCCTAATTGTCACACAACCCTTTGCCACTGTCTCTATGTAAATGTATGCATGCAAGAATAGCATGACACAGAAACAAAATGTATGGTTCAGTATCTTACAAAGATATAACATGCAGCTTTTCAAGAAAATTCCTCAGTCTCAAACTACCCTATACATGAACACCTAAATCTTTTTACCTCAAACATGGCTCTTAAAAAACCATATTTTAAAGATCAAAACTAAAATGTATTAAAATACCATGTTTTAAAGAGATCTACATATAAAATGTTCACAAATATCTTACTTCCTCTGTAAAACTTAATTGGAAGGATCTCCAAAATAAACTTAAAACAATTCCAGATCTACCTTGAAACTCACCTGTTGCACTGTTCAGATTAATCATAGGGCATGATTGTCTGAGTAGACATTTGTTCAAACTGGATTAATAACTTCCCCACAGTGCTTTTTATGTTGTAAAGAATATTGATCACGTAACTGTATGTGAAATTCTCAAAAATCAAGATTTAGTCTCTAAATACTGGGAAGCAAGGAGAATGATTTTACTATCAAATTCTGAGCATTAAACGCACACACACACACACACACACACACACACACACACACACACACACACACACACACACACACACACACACACACACACACACACACACACACACACACACACACACACACACACACACACACACACACACACACACACACACACACACACACACACACACACACACACACACACACACACACACACACACACACACACACACACACACACACACACACACACACACACACACACACACACACACACACACACACACACACACACACACACACACACACACACACACACACACACACACACACACACACACACACACACACACACACACACACACACACACACACACACACACACACACACACACACACACACACACACACACACACACACACACACACACACACACACACACACACACACACACACACACACACACACACACACACACACACACACACACACACACACACACACACACACACACACACACACACACACACACACACACACACACACACACACACACACACACACACACACACACACACACACACACACACACACACACACACACACACACACACACACACACACACACACACACACACACACACACACACACACACACACACACACACACACACACACACACACACACACACACACACACACACACACACACACACACACACACACACACACACACACACACACACACACACACACACACACACACACACACACACACACACACACACACACACACACACACACACACACACACACACACACACACACACACACACACACACACACACACACACACACACACACACACACACACACACACACACACACACACACACACACACACACACACACACACACACACACACACACACACACACACACACACACACACACACACACACACACACACACACACACACACACACACACACACACACACACACACACACACACACACACACACACACACACACACACACACACACACACACACACACACACACACACACACACACACACACACACACACACACACACACACACACACACACACACACACACACACACACACACACACACACACACACACACACACACACACACACACACACACACACACACACACACACACACACACACACACACACACACACACACACACACACACACACACACACACACACACACACACACACACACACACACACACACACACACACACACACACACACACACACACACACACACACACACACACACACACACACACACACACACACACACACACACACACACACACACACACACACACACACACACACACACACACACACACACACACACACACACACACACACACACACACACACACACACACACACACACACACACACACACACACACACACACACACACACACACACACACACACACACACACACACACACACACACACACACACACACACACACACACACACACACACACACACACACACACACACACACACACACACACACACACACACACACACACACACACACACACACACACACACACACACACACACACACACACACACACACACACACACACACACACACACACACACACACACACACACACACACACACACACACACACACACACACACACACACACACACACACACACACACACACACACACACACACACACACACACACACACACACACACACACACACACACACACACACACACACACACACACACACACACACACACACACACACACACACACACACACACACACACACACACACACACACACACACACACACACACACACACACACACACACACACACACACACACACACACACACACACACACACACACACACACACACACACACACACACACACACACACACACACACACACACACACACACACACACACACACACACACACACACACACACACACACACACACACACACACACACACACACACACACACACACACACACACACACACACACACACACACACACACACACACACACACACACACACACACACACACACACACACACACACACACACACACACACACACACACACACACACACACACACACACACACACACACACACACACACACACACACACACACACACACACACACACACACACACACACACACACACACACACACACACACACACACACACACACACACACACACACACACACACACACACACACACACACACACACACACACACACACACACACACACACACACACACACACACACACACACACACACACACACACACACACACACACACACACACACACACACACACACACACACACACACACACACACACACACACACACACACACACACACACACACACACACACACACACACACACACACACACACACACACACACACACACACACACACACACACACACACACACACACACACACACACACACACACACACACACACACACACACACACACACACACACACACACACACACACACACACACACACACACACACACACACACACACACACACACACACACACACACACACACACACACACACACACACACACACACACACACACACACACACACACACACACACACACACACACACACACACACACACACACACACACACACACACACACACACACACACACACACACACACACACACACACACACACACACACACACACACACACACACACACACACACACACACACACACACACACACACACACACACACACACACACACACACACACACACACACACACACACACACACACACACACACACACACACACACACACACACACACACACACACACACACACACACACACACACACACACACACACACACACACACACACACACACACACACACACACACACACACACACACACACACACACACACACACACACACACACACACACACACACACACACACACACACACACACACACACACACACACACACACACACACACACACACACACACACACACACACACACACACACACACACACACACACACACACACACACACACACACACACACACACACACACACACACACACACACACACACACACACACACACACACACACACACACACACACACACACACACACACACACACACACACACACACACACACACACACACACACACACACACACACACACACACACACACACACACACACACACACACACACACACACACACACACACACACACACACACACACACACACACACACACACACACACACACACACACACACACACACACACACACACACACACACACACACACACACACACACACACACACACACACACACACACACACACACACACACACACACACAACAAATGTACATCTTGAATTTTCCAGAAATAGAAATAATTTAGAAGAAATTTTATATAATCTTGTATAACTGTAAGCAATTCCTATATAAAAGTGAACAACAGAAAATACGTAGATCTCTTTAAGATAGAAATATTTATCTCTCTATACATCTACATTTTTACAATTTGCTTATGCATTTCTTTTGAACTGCTATTTTATCACTTAACCCATCATACATTTTAACTCCATGGTATGGTGGATCTGAACTTAGATCATAATACATTCCATAAATTCCCCTAGTAAATTTATATGTCTTTCTCTTTTTAATTTCACTATCTTTATTTTTATTATAGCTATATTTTTATCATCCCATTTTTATAGGTACATACTGCTCTCCTCACAACCTTGTTTCTTCACCTTCTAATACATATTGTAAATTCTTATCTTCTTCCCCTCAGAAAGGACATTTATCTAGACTGATTCCTTTCGTGTCTAACCTTATTTTATGTACACTCAAGCTAGTCCACACCCTAACTTCTCTCTCTAGTCTATTACATGCATCTACATATTTCTCTATATCCCCAGGCTCTCTTCATTTGGTTATACATTACAGCGGTAAATTTTTCTTGTCTCTAAAACTTTGAAATATTTCTTGCTTCTCTTATCTTTCACTCTATTTTTTACTTCTTTCCAAAAACCTCAAACTTGCCTCTCTCTCTTCCCATATGTTTCCCTTTCTTAATTCCTCCCAGAATGCTCTTCAAATCCTATGCCCAGTTCCTCTCAGCTCAGTTTTTTCTTGCATTATTAGACACTGCCTTAGAATATTATGTTCCCCCAATGCTCTTAGTCTGTACTGGTCTGTACCTACCAGTATTTCAGTAGCCTACTATCATACCTTTACTACTTACGCTTCCCAGTTCTATTACTGCTGCACTATTTGGCAATATTGTAGGTGATCACAGCATGTTTACAAAATGATGTGTATTTTGTCTACCATCCTCCATCCCTCATCACCTCCCCAAATCTCTGATCCATAGACCATTCTTGCTTCTACTACTGTTTTATAAACCCCTTCTAACAAAGTAATTTGTATTTCAGGGATGTTCTTTAGACAAGAATTTCACTGCCAATTTTCCCTTAGCTAAAATATTAGTCTTGTGTCATTCCATTTCCCATTGCTGCTAAGTCTCACATCTAATTACATAAAATTTCATACCAAATAATCAAGTTTCCTTACTATTTCTAATTCTTCTCCTTCTACATATCACTTTTCCTCCTTCTTCAGTTTGTGTTCACTTTTAAATACCATTACTTTCTACTACATGAAGAATTCACTTCAAAAGGTGCTCAAAATGGCCTCCATTTACTGGCCAAACAATGCCAAAGTCTGTCTCTGAAATTAGTTAATGTTTTGATACCGCCCCTGTTAGGGATAACATTGTCATAACAATCCCGATATATATATTATCGAAAACACGAGAACCCAAACTGCGAGGTGAATGAACACCTTTCTTCACAGGTACTTCCTTTGAGCCTCTTGCCGAAAAAGGTGGCATTGTTCAGGCTAGACCCTCGGTGCCAGCCAGGTCTTGACCAGTCATGCTACGTGATGATAGAATGGACACCGGGATTTAAGTTACACATTTTTAGACGTGTTTATGAATTAATTAGCTTGACGGTGGGAAAGTGAAAATCGCATAGAATACACGTTTCAGACACGAGAAATTTCTTTTAGATTTAAGAGTAGGGGTGAAATACGACCTATCAGAAACAAGTAACAGGTCACATGACCTCTAAAGTGTCCAAAGTTTGGCGAAAGGAAGGGGAAATTTGAACAAGGACGACGTTTGATCGTCGCTAGGAAAAACACTCTGTTTCGGGGAGTTAAGGGAGCGACTAGTAATGAAAATTCACCAAAGTCTGTGTGTGCGAACACTCTGTGTCGGCGAGTGAATGGGTCCACAAATACTGAAAATACGTCAAAGTCCGTGTTCGCGAATGCACGAAGCAATGCCCTCGAATTTCACAAACCAGGTGTACACAGGTACATACATAAGATCAAGATAACGGTGACGAGTGGAGAGGACTACTTATATAAATAAACTTCACATTCAACGGTCGTGGTGTCTTCTAAATTATAATACCCATACCCTGTCCGGACGCACCCACCCCCTGAAACCCAAAAAGAGATAACTCATGCAGATCTACCCTGAGAAAATCCCCGACCTGTTGGAAACCTCCCATTCGCAATCCTCACCCATCACCTACCTTCTCATATGAGGTGTTGAGTACCAGACGGGCTCAACGAGGTACCTAACGGGCAAGGACCGCCTCAGTTTCCAGCAACACTGTTCACCAGATCAGCTGCATTTCTTGCCCAATTCTTTGCTTTAACTGCACTTCAAATATCTCCACAAGAAAAAGTCTAAGGGATTCAGGTCAGGAGAAATTGGCAGCCATTCAATACTTCCTCTTTTGCCAATCCTTCTTCCCGGAAATTCATAATTTAGGTAATTCACCATCTGCCTTCCATAATGTGCTGATGAGTAGATAAATGTGGGTTTTCTTCCATTGATGATAAAACACAAAGAGCTTTATCACCATCTGTAACTCATATTGGTTTTCCAGACTGTCTTAATTTTAACACTTCCAGTTTCATTGAATTTTTTTTCAAAATTTTGCTTATCTTAGAATGAGTAATCCTTCATTCTGGGTACATTTCATTCTACAAGACACAAATCTCTTCTTGGCTCCTCCTATCATTTCATAGTTGCAACCGCTGGGTTACAGGCATTGTTCCATACTTTTTACTCACCCGGTATATACTCTACCTCTTTTATAACTTAAGTATTTACCTTTAACTGATTTAATGATGAATAAACTATCTACTGTTCTCTTTCCTTTTCTAAATCCCACTGGTATGCCGACAGTTTATTTTCTTTCTCTGTCCCACCTCGAAGAGATGTCTTTAAAATACCAATATATTTGAAATAACTTTTTGTGGTATAATCCATTTTGGAATATTTATTATTAATATTTTGAGTTGTTTAATACCCTGTCATTCTCTTAAAGTCCAGTTGATATTTGCTTGTTTCTTGGAACTGAATGGAAAGTGTATAAAATGCAAGGCCAGTGTATAGTGTCTTGTTCTTAAAAATATAACTACTGCTATAAGCATTGGCTGACAAGTCAGGCCTCACATAGAAATGGCACCAGTTTGACAGATAACATCATATAGTTTAACTCATGACTAGCTTGTATCCATAGTTACAGGCCAATAGCTTGTTCAGTTTTTGAATGACAGCATTTTAAACAAGATAATTGTAGAGCTTTCATGAAAATGGAGGATTTGGAAAAACGTACAATGTTTAAGTACTTCCATTTGAAAGGCTTAATGCCTAAATAAATCAAGGAGGAAATGGACACTACATTGAAAGACTCTGCCCCTTCATATACAGAGTTGGGTTGCAGAGTGTAAAATGGGGCGTAGCAAATTGTAATGATTTCCTCTTGTAGTGGTTTGCACTAGTCGAGACTCAGCTGAAAATGAGAGCAACACCTTTGGAAGCATGTCCTGTGAAAAACAGTGTAAGTGAAGCAATGTGTCAATATCTTCCCGATTCACTTTTATTTTAACTTGTGCTTCACTGCCTCTATGCTTCTTTCAATTTTTATACTTTTTCTTAAAATTTGTTAGGGAAAATTGGATTATTTAATAATATAGTAGGTTGAATATGAACAGTAATATTATTTCTTATATTAAATTTCATGGATGAAACTTGGATACATCACTACACTCCAGAAAGTAAATTACAGTCAAAACAGTGGATTGTGCCATGTGAACCAACTCCAAAAATGGCAAAGTCAATTTTGTCAGCTAACAAGGTATGGCAAGTGTTTTCTGGGAGGCACAGGGAATTATTTTTATTGATTATTTGAAAAGGGTAAAAGTATCTTTGGTGACTACTATGCAAGTTTACTGCATTTGAGTGATGAGATGAAAAGAGAACATTTGGCAAAGAAAAAATCTTGTTTCTTCACAATGCTCCAGCCCATCATTCAGTCATTGCAATGGAAAAAATATGCAAATTAAACTTTGAATTGCTTGAACATCCACCCTATTCACCAGATCTAGCACCCAGTGACTACCACCTGTTCCCAAACCTCAAAAAATTTGTTGGAGGACAAAGATTTTACAGCAATGAGGAGGTCATTGATGCAGTAAACAGCTATTTACAGGACCATGATAAATCACATATAGAGATAGTTTAATTAAATTAGAACACCGATGTGACAAATGTATTAGCCTTTCTGGAGATTATGTTGAATAAAGAAAAAAAAAGTTATGTTTTTTGTAAGGCTTAGGACTTATCAGCAACCCCTCAAATTCCCTTTACATGTGTAATATACCCATTTCTGGAAGATTTAGCTTAATTAAAATGAAGCAGAGAGAAAAGTAAGCTTTTGTAAGAATAGTTTTGAATTTACTTTAATTAGCATGCAGGATGGTCAGCATACAAGATGGAGAAATATGTTGTTGCTAACTCGCTACTATACAAGCAATCCAAAGGGGTGAGGGGAGGACACACAATACCTTTTCATGTAAAAGTATTATTTTCACTAACAAATCAACCATCTTACTCCTAAGCACATGAGAGCCAATTCTCTTCCTCAATTTCAAGATGTATTAACTATTGATACTCTCTTTGCTGAAAGATGGTGCTGCTACATATGTTAATATTCTAAGAGCATAAAATGAAATTATTGACAATAATGAAGCTTGGAAAAGCAGTTAATACCTATCTGTATTAACATTAATTTGTTTTTTAAACTTTCTTTTAGGTGAAGAAATTGGTAACTGAAATCTATAACTTTTATTTTCGGCTGTATACATGTCTTGTATATTATCCTCCTCGGTATGTACACATGATCATAACAATGTGAATATTGACAATTCTATGCACTGTAAGGGCATTAAACAGCACCTATGCGGTACCTAGATGCTATAAGCTGAATTCAGAACTTCAAAATAATGATATCTAAAAATAAATAATAATCATGCTGTTGAGGTACTTCTTTTAACTGTCAGCTTTGTTAGGTACATATTTTATATTAAGTATATACATCTCATCCTCTCCTTCAAATACAAGTTTTGTGTTTTCTTTCTCCTCCATTGTATTTTGTTTTAGTTTTAATAATATTTTTTACTGAATTTTTGACCTGATTTTTATTTGTCCTTACTACCTTTCAAAACAGAAAACCAGCTGCAACAGACAAAGGGGAGAAACGTAAGAAGCAGTTAATATCTTCTGTTCGTGGCTGGTTGCTGTACAAATCTGCATTAGATCTGTGGGATGATGTCAATGCTCAACAAAATGGTTCTCGCCCACTAGCACTGCGCCAAGCATCCAGTGTTGGACATCTGGCCACTTTAGGCCGCCTCTCTCTTCCCCTTCCTCCACAGACTGCAAGTCCACCAGTGCCAAAGACTAGTTTGGTTAAGCGCAGTAAATCTTTATGGAAATTTCGTCGTTTGCATCGTAGTGGCGATGATGGTGTACTAGAAGGTATGGCATTATGGCAGCATCGTTCCCTGATTGATGTACATAATGCAGTAATGCAGGAGGGCAGAGGAAGTCCTTCAACTCCTCCTACCATAAAGAGAAAGTCTGTCTCTGCTGCTCCAAAACCATTAACTAGAACAAAGTTGGAGCAAAAGGAACCACCTAAGCCAACAGAACGACAAAGCATAAAGCAAGCTCAACTGCTCAAAGAAACTCAGAACCACAAGCAAGAGCAAGACTCAAATGATGATCAAGACAAGAGTATCACACAAGCAGAAAATATTAACCATACTCAGACTCCCAAACAGGTTCATAAACCTAGTCAAACAAACGGTATCAAACAGGTACAAAGCTTCAAACAAACTCAGAATACTAGAGAAATTAACAATGAAAATAGCCCACCACTTACACCCAGAAAACCAATTCCTCGTGCAAAACTGGATGCTCACAATGAGAATGATGATGGGTTACTTATACCTCCAAAACGATCTTACACTTCCTCTTCTGAAGAAGAGGAACAAGGGGAAGATGACGATGAAGATGAACAAGATGAAGATGAAGAGTCATGCATTGTAGTAGACGACCACACTACCAGGCTTCCTCGTACAAGACTTCTACCTGAACGTCGTCAAAGAGATGGACGAATGAGTGCACCACCACCACCGCCACCACAGCAGGATACAGGGCTACTTTACTATGGTAGAACCTTACAATACCGCCTTAAAAAGCCAGAAAGAGGTTCTAGATTTGATGAAGTTTCTGCCACCACAGGAAATATGTATGGTCCTTGGTATGATCTTTGGGGTATAGATCCGTCTGTGAAACAGTAGTAATGTATAAACATTTATATTAAGGAGTATGAATAGAAGGGTGAATAACAAAGTCATCTGCAAGCTACAGAACAGCAAAAATGCAGGTATGAATGCAATGCAAAATAATGGATGACATGGTCCTTTTTATATGTATGATACTAAAAGCTTTATGGTACTGAAAAATATGTATTTTAAGATAAGTGTTTTAAAGATAAAATTAATTGTAGCTGGTGCTTATTATGTTGTTTAAAGTAAAAGTGCTGGTTTAAATGAAAAAATATCTGGTTGATAAATATAACTCCATTGTAATAGATAATTAAAAATTACTAACATTGAATTGTCTTTCTAATCATCCTGTTGATAAAAGAATAATGTTCAAGCATTGTATTTACAGATTTATAAACTTCATCCATTATTTTGTTATGATTGTGACATAGCTTATATGCAACGGGAAACATTTACATTTTAACCATGAAATTCTTCTTATGAACATAAGTACTCACACATAAGTAATAAAATGTTTTGAAACATGCCTCAGAATTATAACAATGCTATTAATTGCTGTTCCATGGAAAGAGATGGAAAATAATATAAGGATCCAGAGAATAAACAAGGAAAGGAAAAAGGAGTCCAAAAAGCTAGTGATATACTCTCACAGATAATAAGTACTTTTTGCTGTATAAAATATCTACAAAAATGTATACATATATTGGGATTTCTTTTTGTATAACTGCTAGATTGTAATACATGGCATCACAATATTTCCAATTATGAAGTTTTTTACATGGCTTCGAGTGTGTTTCTTAAAGAATTCCAAGAGAAATACATTGTGAAAAGCCAACTCTAGCTTTCTTCTTTCATAAATCAAATGTATTTCTTCTAGATCATTTTCTTACTGTGACTCTTCGACATACATTACTGCACTGGATATCTTAAAGTGAACAAAACTCTCTAAAAATGTTTTACTAATAAAAGAACAGTGTAACAAAATAACAAAAACAAAAAGGAATTAAAATATGTAAGAAAACTACTGATATTCTGAAATGTAAAATGCATTTAAAAATTATTTATTTAACATTACCTGTAATAACAATAATAGTTTAGGCTGCTTTCAAGTTCTCCTTCCTCCACTCTGCCCCTTTCCATTTATATGATGCCTTTTAACATCTAAGATCATATACACAGATTTGCCTTTAGAACAATTGCTGATCAGAAATGATGTTTCAATATGTCATTCTTTGTTTGTTCTTTTACATTTTTTTTCTTTTTTCCTTTTGATTTTCTATTTAAACATACACACACATTTAACACTCAATGATATATCCAGACTCAGGAAGGATGACAATAATTCTGACTTAAAAAAAAAAATAATTCCCAACCAACCTTCAAACGGCAGGCAAACCCAGGACATCTGTTTTGGAAGTTAGCATACCAGACCATAAAAGCAATATTGCTGTGTTGTAAACAAAATAAGCTTGTATGCTTCCCCATGTAGGATATGCCCATCAGAATTACCTGATGAAAATGATCAACTATTATTATTTTTAAAGTGTTCATCTTAAACTTTAAATTTGTTGAATGTGTAATGATGTGTAAATAACTACTTTTTGTTGTGTATAAAATCCTGAACAATAATGGAAAAAGCAACTTTCAAGACCGAGATGGAAATTCTGAAAGATAATTAAAAGAAAATTATTTATAAATAATAATTTATATTTAACTTGGAATAATCTATCTTAAGATCAAATACCATTTGCTAATGAATGGTAATATGAATAAGTAAATATATAACTGTGCTACAATCTTAGTTATAGCATTATTCCTGATAACTTGTTGGTGTTTTTACAGTCAAACAACTTCATCACAAGTAGGTGGCAATGTATACACATTCTATAATTGTACCTAAAATTTTCCAAAGCAATATTTAAAACCACTTATCATTTCATTATTTGCATACAATCACAGTTTGCTGCTGGAAAAAGGATAATAGGGAAAAAGGAAAAAAAAAAAAGGCTAAATATTTTCAGAAATAGAGCCTACCATTTACAAACAGAATCAACAAATGCTGTAGCTGCAGAAGCCCACATTTTAAAATTATATTTTAAAGTTACATTTTATGCACCTCTATAAACTTTATATTTTTATTATAGTTCAAATATTAGTAACAAAGTTTCACTTAATACCATAAACAAAATATAGAGTTGAGCATAAATGTATTCTACACTGAATCCTTTTATACCTAATTTATTATGCATTAATAAATATCTGTCCTGCGCCGTGACATAGTGGGCTAAGGGATCATGCCTTTGTTCCCTGTCACAGAATGCGGCCCGGGTTCAATCCCATCTCTGGTGGGTGCACATTTTAAGATCAGAAAATAGGATGGTACCCACTCAGCATTGTAAGGAAATTGAGGAACTTGCAATATGTAAGTGGTCCTGGTCAAGAAAGCCAACTTGCCAGCTGGGTTTGTTGAGATGCTGACCACATCTCCTTCCCATATCGGTTGGGTGATCACCCACCTCTACCATGCATATGTGGGCACGAGGCTGGCAGTCGAGTTGCCAGGCCTTGGCCCTCTATGGGCTGTTGCATCATGGGTTATTTAATAAATATCTATCCATTTTAAACAGATCAATCTGTTTTAAACATTTTAAAAATCTGTGTTACTGCAGTTTTGTTTTTCTCACCCATCTATGACTTCCTAATTTCATTATCATTAGTACTTTTCCTTTTCCTTTTGTTTTACTAGGTTTGAATTATTTCTCTGGATACTTATATACTTAATTGTTTTTACTGAATTGTATAAAATAATGTGCAATTAACATTAGTTGCAAATAGGTTACATTTCTATAGCAAAATAACAAATCATCCAGAGCCACAAAGAACAAACATTTAAAATTTTGCCTTCTTAAATACTGGTGATCACATATCTCTGTTACAGCAAAAATGGACAGAACATCGTCCATTTTTAGCATAAATATGATAAACCAAAGACAAATAAAAATAATAGTCTCATTAAGCTAATGAACATATTTTAAAAAATAGCCAGTATTTAACAGTAATATATTTAATAAATAATTGATTGTCTAATCATCTACAATGTAATTTTACAGTTTTGTTTGATTACTACTCAGATTACTTCTCAGATTACTACTTAGTTGTTCATTTTAGCAGCAGTTATTTATTGTTTCTTGATTTCAAACCTTATATAAAAATAATAGTCCTATTATTATTTACTTATGCTTATAACGCATAAGCATTCTTTCTTCTGTTTTGGTTTTTCCTTCCTTGTGTGAAGATATCCTTTCCCAGTTTGTGTTTTTTTCTTTTCTACTTTTTATTTCAGTTTTATATTATAATGTATTATTTCTTTGCTATTTAACAGTATTTTACAACCTTCTCTTTTAGTTTGCTTTACTTCACTAGACAAACAGTAGTATTTTGTGCCTTTAGTTATCCGTTCTATGTTAATGTATAATTTTGACTGGACATGAACTCTCTTATTAAACAATCTCCTGGTTTGAAGAAAGAAAATTGGAGGAATGGATATTACCTCATTCTTACCCTTTCTTTTAACATTTGTTGTGCAAGAACTAGGTACAAACTTGCTCACTCTCTTCTCGGGCAACAAGCCAAGTGAAAAGACGATTAGATATCGACGTTTCGGGAGTGTGCATCGCTCCCATCATCAGGATATTTATAAAATGTTATAACCACAAAGAAACACTGGATGTTTATATTGGTGTTATGTCCAGTGTTTCATTTGTGGCTATAACATTTTATAAATATCCTGATGATGGGAGCGATGCACACTTCCAAAATGTCAATATCTAATTGCGTTTTCACCTGGCTTGTTGCCCAAGAAGAGAGTGAGCATATTCGTCACCAGGAAAGCTTCAGGTCATATTTTAGGTACAAACTTGGCATTCTTAAATCTGCTTCACTGGAAACCAAATGACCTTTTTTCTAGACTACTAAAAGCTTTAAACAATTTAACTTTATGGAAACATATTACCTACTATGTAAGTCTGAGTGACTCATTGGTTAGGTGCTGGCCTACTAATTCCAAATTCAAACTTGACACAGAATGATGATTCTTAAATGTGCTTGAAAGCAATAGACCTATATTATTAGGTGTACTGGCACGTAAAAGAACTCCTGTGGGATGAAATTCCAGCACACTAGCAGTATTGATAATAGCAGTATATCCTGGCAATTGACAATGTTAACAAATATAACATTTACTTTTATTTTACAATACAGCTAAAATTTGGTCCAAATTATGATTCAGTAAATTGAGGAAAAAGTAAGGAAAACAGGAGTATTTTCAAACATTCCAAATTGTAAATTCCAAATTGCTGTTGCTTTTTCTTGTATGTTGACTAATACATTAAATTTCATACTCCTAAAGCACATTTCACTCTATATCTAAACGTTTCATGCACCGTGGTAACAGTATTTAAAAAGGTATTCTCTATTTAGCATCTTTAACCTTATAGTTGCCTGGTTAACATACAAAATGGGTGGTTACTGATTTTACTCTCAAGTTTATTGGGAATTTCATGAGCAGAAAAATATCTGAATAGATTTCAGCATATCACAGAAATATCAACTTCGAAAGAAAAATGTTTAACAATGTAGTCAATAACTGCTTGTCCTGAGTAGATAAACTAATGCACTCTAAAGATGAACCAAACAACTCTGTCGTAGAATTTGTCTCAAAATGATGTATTTCCTTGTTAGAGCTGTTCTCCTTCCCCTTCTACCATTAATGCTGAAACTTTTCTGTCATTTGCTAAACTAAAAGAGTCTGGTAAAGATGAAAGATTTCAAGAGCTGTCATCTTGTAGTGAAATTCTTTTAAGCTGTCTCACAAAATAAATCAAACACATATAATATAACTTTATGTAATCCAGCTGATGCCACTTACTATTCATATGCATTTAAGGAAAGCAATAAATGCTCTTCTGCACTTTGAGATGCCAAAAATTGGGCTTTCAATTTTGAGCCACAGAAAAACCAAATTCTCTATCAATTGACTGTGTGCATTTATCATCCCGCTTCCCAAAAATCTAAATTGCCATACTCATATCAGGGAAATTAGAGGATTTTATTAGTCTTAAATGTGTTTATATATAATTTCATTCTGAGATACAGCTTTACATTTTTGGTTCATAATTAAGCTTAAATATGAATTGTACAAAACTCTAGGAAGAGTTTTTTCTCAACATTTACTATGCAGATAGATAATTATGAATTTCTTAATTTTTCTTTTAGCTTAAAATGATAATTTATTGTTTCAGAGCAAATGTATTCGCTACAGTGAAGCTGAAAAAGACGAAAACAAACGATCGCTCAGCTCCAATAATTTCATAATATGTGATCTGGTGGCACTGGTGGTGATGGTGGTGGTGAAAGTAGCATGTGGCATGGTGCTGGTTATTATGCGCATGTGCGTGCATTTTAGTATTTTACAAAACTCTTTCTCTTCACCCCGCATGCTTGTAATTTAGAACTTTTATTGCTAAATAAAAGGAAAAAGGCATTCTTCAGGTTGAAACAAAGCTTATTAGTAGGCATTGGAATAAAAGTGGTTAAAAACAATCTCTAGTTTATTAAAAGCAAATGTGTCATGGATGTATTATTCTTTGCATACATAGTAAAAAGGTGCTTTATTTCATTTAGTTTTGATTATAAATATATTTTCTTTTCTAGCCCTTAATTATTTCCTTTCACTATTTGTTGGGTATTAAATTATAAAACAATCAGTAGGTAATTTGTTTCAGTTTAATTTATGGATCATCAAATATGATACACACTTTCTAAGATAAGAATTCCCCCCCCCCCCTCCCACATATGTATCATTAGGACCAGAAAGGTCACATGCTTGTTGCTTTGTCTCTGTGAAAATTGATATTCTCATTCAGAAGATAAATTTTATTTTGCTGTATAATGGATATTACAACAAGGGTACCTAAGATAAAAATATTCCAAGTTATTTTTGTGAGGAAGACCAAAACATGCAAACTCTCACACTTACCTGCGCAGCTTTATAGAAAACTCTTAATTTTTTCCTTTCCTTCCATAATAACATGCACAAATTTTTTGGTTCATAAGAGGAACAGAATATTTTAAACCATTTTTTGGTTTTTCTTTTATTTCCTCTACCCTGCTTGATATTTTAACTTCTTGGATTTTGTCTACATTATTCCTTATTTCATATTTTCCATTAACTGTTAAGTAGTATTGCAAAGAACGTAATGAGAGTAAAAAACATTGCTTACCTCTGTGTTATACTATTTAAATATTTCTATTATTTGTAGGTAATCATCCCCTTAAACATCTTTATAATCTCTCTTTGTAGATATATTCTTAAAGTCTTAGAACAGCAATGTAAATTTTTTCTTTTTTTCTTTTCACTGTGGGAGTTTCTTATTGACAGTCTATTTATCTCTCTGTATCTCTGTTGTAATGTGTGAAATTCAAGAACTTGTCCCAAAAATTACTTAAGAGCAGTGATAGTTTTGTACTGTTATAAAGCTTATAAAATGCAGAAATTAACAAAATGATTTCTCACTTGGGAGTGAAAATAGCACTGTGGTTTAGAATGTTGCAGAATTCATCTTTATATTGACAGGAATAACCATTATATGAAAACAGTAATTAATGTTTACCTACATAAACGTTAGAAGTGCTTATAAAAGAACTCGGGATCCCGCAAGACTTACAGATTTGTTGAAAACTTTACTTTAATCATTTTATAATACTGAATTATTCCATACAACTTTCATCAGATCTGGTACCTCAGAAACATTGTGACTGAATGTCTCCATACTGATAGTTTATTTTCTTATGACTTTTCAGTTAAAATAATGCTCTGATATATGCTTAACACCACCTGCAAAATGCTGTAGATATTACCCACAAGCACTTTGATGGTCCAGATGAAAGCTTAAGTTTTCGTTAAGATTATCAATATTTTTATACCTCTAAGAGATTTCAATGATAGCCAAAATATTTGACTTATTTTCTTTCTCTCTCTCTCTCTCTCTCTCTCTCTCTCTCTCTCTCTCTCTCTCTCTCTCTCTCTCTCTCTCTCTCTCTCTCTCTCTCTCTCTCTCTCTCTCTCTCTCTCTCTCTCTCTCTCTCTCTCTCTCTCTCTCTCTCTCTCTCTCTCTCTCTCTCTCTCCCTTTATGATTACTTACATTTTATATTTTAATTTAACCTGGACAAGAACTTTTCCTGGTAAATGCAGTCACTTTTATACAGTATGCACCCTAAATTTATAATTTCTCATCTGAATAAGCATAAAAATCTGAATATCTACATACATCTTGGATTGTTATATTATTCTAATACTAGTTATCCATTTGCTTTACCTGGTTTTCTTACATTATTGGGAAATGTGTTTGCACCACACATTTTACTCAAACTGATTATAAATGTCAATGAGAAATAACAGTGCCTCATAGCTTTTATTTCTGTTTTTAATCAAGTTGCTAAATTGCCAACAAAATTAGTCTGTGTTTTATTCATATGCCTTTACAGTGTCTTTAATGTACTATATGTTGGTTAAACAGTTACTTTATTGTATTATAAATATACCTTTCCTGGGCATGAGACTGAATAGCAGAAGTTACTATTCACTGATAAGAAAAACTGTTGGACTCACAATTGTAGCAGAAATGGATGAGTTTTTTTATAATAGTGATAAGATTTAGTTCTTAAATACCTATTTAAAATATATACATATATTTATAGACTAAGTTCACTAGCCTATAAGAATTTACTTTTTATATACCTGAGACAAACAATTTTTTTTATTGAAAACTGGCAACATAAAGCTTTTGATGAAAGTTTAGCATAATTATAACAAAATATTTTTGAGGTACAGGAAATTAATTTGATAACTTTGCTGAAGATTTATCAAATAATTTCTATGTAGTAAACATACTTAATTAGTTGCTAATAAATGGCTTAGAAACTAATTATGAAATTGCTATATTAAACATTGATATGAGTTGCTATGTGCAGCACACATGTATCAACATTGCCAATAATTCAAGCTATTGGTTTTTAAGACAATAGGTTTCCTGATGCTAAGCATTAGAGCTGCCTCACTCCTTTGTACCCCTTCTATCCCTCAAAAAAGTTTCTGTTCTAAAAGCTATATTCATAAAGAGACTCACTCAACAACATTGCAGTGTATGGTTATAGTCTGAAAACTGCATTACAAAAAGACTTTGCAACATATCAAAATGATCCAAGTCTCTCCTCAAACTGGTATATTTTCAAGTATATGGCATTCTAAATCTATAATTAGTCCACTATTTTGTCCACAACATTTGGTTCATAATTACCAGGCTTTCAAAATATTTTTGTTACATTACGCACATTAAGCACTCAGTATCAGATATTAGGATAGCCCCTTCCATCAAAAAATTACTACAAGGCCTCTTTAAAAATATTCTTTATGTAGAGTAATTCATTTAAAATGTGTTTCAGACATAAAATTATCGATCAGTTAAAAGAAGAAAAAATATATTGTGAAAATTATACAGGCAGGCAGCTTCCGTTACCAAAATATTAGCATAATAAATGAAAATATGTTCAATAGTATTTTGTAAATCACTTATTAATTATATATAACATATACAAATAGAGTAAGAAGTATAGCATATGTTCATACATATTGCAATGATTTAGACAGATTGATAAGATTATATGATTATATATATTGACAAACAGGTGTACAAATTGTATATAACATATAAAAATGAATATATTTGTGTATTTTGCTTAATGATATATGTTTAATAAATAAGTGCTTGCCTATGGCAGTACTTTTATTATGATGAAATTATTTGCTCAGAAAATAAAAACCAAAATAAAAAAGGTAAAAATAAGCAGATAAAGAAATAATGTACTCTGTTTTTCAGTGTATTTGGTTTTAACTTTATGTAGTGATATAAATCATTAATTATTTATATAAACCATAGCTGATAATTCCAATTAATGAGGTTGCAATCATCAGCTAGCTCTAATGTTACGGCAAGCTGAAATTCTATTCATGTTTTGCTGTAGTTTTGTTTCAGTTGCATGAAGAGCAAAACTGTTGGTATTCATTTCAAAATTACAGAAGAAAACCCAACTAAATCAGAAAGATACACAGGTGTATAAGCTATAATTAAATAAGTACTCTAACCTCCACATGCATCATTTCATACTGTGCAATATAACATGCTCTAATCATAAATTATAAAAAATTTCTTCAATTTTTTTCCATTATATTACTATGTAAAAAATCAAAATATATACAAATAGTTCCTTAAATCTTAAAGGCTAAGAAACCCTCTTCATTATTAGTATTAATGTATTAGGAAATTCAGTTGTTTAGCACTGCACAAAACAACTTGGCCTGCCTCTGTAGCATAGGTAGCAGCATGTTCGTCTCACATTCACGAAGTCGTAAGTTTGAATCTCAGTGAGGGTGAGTTATCTGAATAAGATTTTTGCCAAGATTTCCCTTATTCTGAAAGATGAATGTTGGCTATCTCTAAGCTCTATATACCCTGGTCTCACTTGAGCATCATTTCGTCCATTTCATTGTTTAATATTACCTAACCAGTTAAAGGATCTTTAAAAAAATTTGCTTTGCACTCCTATTCCTCAAAATGATAATCAATACCCTGATCATCATCAGCGTAACTACTGATCAAATTATAAAGTTGCTAAAACTACTTATTTCACCAACAGCATTCTAGATCTGGAAAAATATACACATAATTAAAAACAGTAACAGCATAATAAATTTTTAAATCCTGCCATTAAACAATGTTGTTCAAACTTTGTGCTTCTAACACCAGATGGCAGCACAATCAATCCCAGCAGGAAAGGGAAACAAGAAAGTGCTTCAGTTAGCCAGTAGCTGATGAGCATGAATTTCCTCAAAACGGTCAATTGTGTTCCAACAAACATTTAAAAGAGAAGGTGATTGTAAATAAATGACTACTTCAATACTCCAACAAATGAATACTTCATTGTTAATAGTGCTTCAATAGTTTATTTTCTCCCTCTGTCCACAGTTCTTAACCATACTACCTATATTTACTTTTTTTCCCATTACATTACATACATTATATAATATAAAATCCATTTCTATATTGTACACCTACCTTTAATAATAAATTATGACATTTTTCTTAGCTATTGTGATAATTTATGTCTTACTTTTCTCTATTTTTTGGCACATTATAATTTTAAAGTATGCATTCCCCGCCCCCTGGCATAGAAGAGTTTCCAGTTCACTGCTCGATTAGCTTATCTTGTATAGAAAAAATTAAGGAAATGTTCAGAAATAAGGAATAAAAGTGCAGTGAAAATAAGCACAATCTACACATTCATATAAAACATTTTAATTATGATCACATTCTGTAGTAAGGTATAATTGTTACAAATCTATTATACATTCTGTTCAAAGGAATGCATACAATGCTATTGCATCCATTCATAAACTCAGTGGTAGAAAAACGAGGAAATGCAATTGTTATTGTTTTTTGGTTTATAAATGTTTAATTATACTTTAAGACCTGTGTATGCTTTCTGCTGATGCAATGAATTACAAATTTATAAGTAGATAATAAAATTACCATAGTAAACACATATAAGTAATGCTCAAGAAATTTTCATTGATTGTACCCAAATAAATAAAAGGAGTTAATAAGCCAGGTTCTGCAGTTCTTCCGGCCAATGATAATTGTTCTTTTTTGTAAATGTATTAGTTTAAAATTGTTAATAAACAATGGTTTTAAACTGTTTGAAATGGAGTTTTATTTGTTAGAAAAATGTTGGAATAAATCACTGGGCTCAATTACTTCCCAGAAAACTTCTGATTCATTGGCAGTTTTCTGAGCTTCAAAATGCCTAAACCACCCTTTTTGCATTGAGACACTTGAATACTGAAATAACCAGTTTAGTCAACAAATTAATTAGCAGGATCACAAGGAATATATAAAATCAGTATTTGTTTAAGGTTTACCTATCAAAACTCATATCCATTCACTAAAGGTGAGCATGTAAGTTCAAGCATACCCTAGGAACAATTTAGCATGTTTGTCATAACCACACATGTAATTTCTACATTCTAATAGGATTTTAAAATGTTATGGAATTATTTTCTTCCTCTTTCATTGCTTTCTTTAATGATGGTAGTTCTGGGTGGTTCGGTTGGTTACAAGCACTGCTGCCCACTGACTCCAAAGTCATGAGTTTAAACAAAACAAAACACTAAAAGCAATGGAGATTTACTGGCATGTAAAAGAACTCCTGAGGATAAAAATCCAGCACACCAGCAGTGCTGATAAGCTCCTGGCAACTGACAATGTGATTAACAAAATATTTATTATTAAACTGAGAGAAAGTAATATGTAAAAACAGGAGCTAACAGCAAAGTAACACAAATATTACAATAAAATGTAATTATTTGCCACAAACTTCACTTATCTTTTAAAAAGAAATTGATGAACTTTCCACAGAATTCAAGTGAATCCAAAAGGATTAAGTTAAGTTTGTGGCAAATAATTATATTTTATTGAGAGGAAGTATTAGAAGCAGTGATCGTCAGTAGCACCAAGAATCAGTTGGACATATTGGGACAGTCCTCAGTCCTCCAAACACATTCAGGTACTTTTTTACAGTGATACTTAATGTTTCTAATCCAACCTTATAAAATATTTATTATTTTTCACATGGTGCATTTTATTTCAAGACACACCATACCAGTGAAATAATGCCTGTAACAAGGCTCATCAATTTTTTTTTAATCTTCCCACTTAGAGCATAATACTAAATAGTAAAACAGAAATTTTGTGCATGTTAAATGACTTAGCTAACTTCAAAATGTTAATGTGAGTGAATGATCATGGCGAGTGTGTTCCACACCTGCAATAGCATCCTTAAGTTTAAATAAATTTACAATATTGATCTGTTCAGTGTATTGAACATTCAGTTTTGGTTATTTGTGACACTTTTGTTGAAATTATTATTCATTATGGACAAATCTGGGGTGCAATGTGGAGGAGCAAGTCATGATATAGGTCTATGAGTTAGAAAAGAACCTTTGTAGTTTTTGTTAATCACATGACTGTGCTGGGAGGGGTAGGTAGCACCAGTCTGCTAGGCCACGTTACACTAAACCTCTTCCATTTCTAACAGTGAATCCAAGTACAAAGCTACATTCTAAATGATATTACGAGCATCATTTTTCAATGACCAGTCATAAGCGCTTGCTTTACCATCACTTAAAATTATATTTTCACAATAAAAAGAAAAATAGGTAAATTACTGACTCATGGATCGCGATCGAAAATTGCAAGTGTAACTTGTACTTGTATGGAGGCGAACCACGTTCCCACCAGCACCAAGTGCAGCAAACCAAAATATGTTTCCGCGCAGGATTTTTTCCAGTGTGTAAACCTATAGTGAAGCAGTATAAGCAAAACTGTTTGTATCAATAGAGCTTCAGCAAACATTTTGATTCAATTAATTTGAGTAAACCTGCAGTAGCTCTTTTTGGAAATAGTCAGTAAATTCATACTAAAGGATACTGTACGATAAAAAACAAAAAAGTATAAGATTTTTTCTTGTTCTGTAAATCTATTCATTATGAAAATAAACTGTCTAAAGAACTAATCTGCAGCTCAACAGCAGTCTCTGGCTGTTCAAATGGTAGAAAGGGAAATTTCCATTAGTGCAAATAATTCCATAGAAAAGATGGTAAATGTCTGGTCATCAACTGTTCACTCCAAGTCACAAAAAATCCAAGCTACTATTTGTTTGAAAACATTGTTTGGTTTGCCAGGGTTTAGCCCTTCATGGTCATGTTGATAAGTCTTTCAATTTTCATAAAGCTTCAATTATGTTCTCCAAATGAACTGAACTAAAATTATGGCTTAATCATACTAGTTGTCAGTGGATGACACATAAAATATTTAAAAAAATCAATAAAAACAATTAGTATTTCTGAATTAAATTTTAATTTCAAAAGTAAACTAAACACAGTAAGCAAAGGAAGTACTGTACTTCACTCAGATATTAAATATTGAGGATTTCACCACAAATGCATGTTTTAAACTTTGGTAAGATTAGTTTGCTGAAGAATGAGCAGAGAAGGGCAAATGAATGATCTTTTTTTTCCAAATGATAGGTTGCTATTCATTTTTTCCTGGTAATCATGCAAAGAATATATATATATATATAAAATTTATTGTGTTTAGCCTACTGTATTCTTCTTACACCCCAATTTGTAAATGTGTGATGAAAGTTACACACATAAAAGAAATTGAACAGAAAGCTATGCTTATTCGCTGATTGGTTCATTCCCTAAATCTAGCTCTCCAGGATTATTTTAATATTTCAGTAGTATGAGATGCTTTGTCAATTCTCAGAAATTATTTTCTATGCTCATAGATCTCCAATTAGACTGATAAAATTCAAATGCTTAAATATTTACTCTCCTATTCTCACAATACTAGACAATAGGTCAAGGTTTAACGCTTTACGCTACGCTATGTTGTGTTCTTCCTGTTATGCTTAGATAATAACTGAGATCAATTTTGTAAAGATATAATACAATATCTTAAGAAGTTTTAGAACAATTCCAAAACTATGAAACTTATTTATACTGGTCGCCAAACTAGAATGTGACTGACAGTAACCACATGGAATAACGGTCTAAATAAATGGGAGGGGATGAATACGTCAGAACGGTTGTCATAGTAACGATTAAAATGACCAATTAGAGTCCAGACGTTTCCATGACGTTAGACACTAAACCTTGGTTGCCGATATTCTAACACGTGCTTAACATGACCTGCGGGTGAGCGAGTTACGCAAACACTGCAGTAAACATAACACCTCGGTGTTTGTTTCTCTTGCTGGTAACGCTGCATAAACAGAATGCGCTCACGTATGCAACAGTTAGACATCCTCTACTGGCAAGTTACTTTGAATTTTATTTGTGGCAATTTGCCTTGGTTTACGTGTGCCTGAGTCCATGTATCTGAGCGCGTGTTGTGATCATTTGCAATTGTGTTAAATGAATGTTTAATTATGTCAAAAAATAGTGACAAGCGAAAACCTGAACGTGCTTGGGAACCAAATAAAACTGTATTTGATAAACGTACTCCAATTAAAGGACATACACAGGAAATAATATGCTCTGTGAGAGAATACTTCGATTAGGAGAAATTGAAAGGGGAGTCTGGTATTCCATTCTCTAAGGTGCTTGATAGGACTTCACGTGCTGTAGGAAGGGCATTAAGGTTAAGATTGGGAAAGAAAAGTATTTTAAAGAAGAAAGTTAGACATTGGGGTATAAATTAGAAACTCCCTGGAAAAATTATGTAAGCGGCATTTTCCCACTTCAATAAGCATCAAGATGTCACAGGTATGCCTCTTTTGTTACAATGATCTTTACATTGATGTGTTCTTGCATGTTCTAGCATTTGCATGTAGATCCCCAACTGTACTATTGTCTTTGTGTATAGTATTATAAATAATTAATAATAACAATAATAATAAAATACCCATTGCAGTCGCACCTGAATCACCTTCGCATGCGTAATTCTATCGCGCTCTCCACGTGGCAGCAATAAGCGGCAACGTCGCCTCTCTCTGTGTACAAAATGTCAATCACTTTCTAGATTGGCGACCAGTATAATAATAAATAAATAATATAGTTCTTTTATATCTTTAAAAGGATCCTACTTGATACTAAAAGAAATCAGAAATATGGACGTATTTTGTCATTTTGGAAAAATACTACTGAAAAATCTCATATATTGCCCAGTCATATATCTCAGTCCCCTAAACTTTATCAGCATTATTGGCAGCACATTGAAAATGTGTGTTGGAATTGCTGAAAAATAAAAAAAAAAAAAAAAAGAACATAAGTTTTTAAACTGTACACAGAGAGCATTTCAGATAATCTTTTGTGTGCTTCTAATCTTTATATTAATAACAATTGAATATGTAATATGGGATATTTACTTACTAGAACATCTACTTTCCAGGAAGGTTTATTTGAATAATTCCCTTTTACTAATGTCCAAATTGTCATTTTAAATAGAACTTAGTATAGGGAGGATGCTTCCCGCCTTACAGCCCTGTCTCTGCATACCAATACATGACTTGTAAAATTCACCCACAGTAAATATTCAATATATGGCCATTCACTTGCAAGCAACCCAATTGAAACAGCTGTGATTGTAATGGTATCTGTCAATTATCATAAAACACCAATCCTTCAGTGCTTAGAGCTATTTTAATTGTTGGCAATCATGGTGTGAATAGTGATCTGGGCCAGAATTAAACTATGAAAAATGCTGCTCCCAAATCTCATGTTCCACATTATTATAGAAGTATTTTCCATATGCAGTGTTTTTCATACCTGCCTGTCAGTCTCTGTTGAATGTGCTAATACCACATTATTGTTGATGATCACAAAGTTAATTACATGAGTTTCTATAGTTAATTTTAAACTTGCATAATCCATACATTCTAATACTGCAATGATGCAGATAAAATATGATCAGCTAAATACCTGGTATGAGAAACACAGCTATTTACTTCTATAAATTTTTCTGAAATTGCAGCAGTTATATCAATTATTTTACGGAATATTAATGGGTCCCTTAATGGGTGCAGTTCAAATGACTAATTCTCGTAATGTTACGCCATAAAATGTAATTCCATCACATTAAGCAATCTCCAATTCTGAGGTTTCAATGATTTTTCTGCATAGCAAATATCAATTATTTTCTAATTTAATGAACAGCTTCAATGTGATGTGAACTAAAGAAATTAACAACAGGATGTGGCATTTGACAAGAAAACTGGAACACTGTTAACAAATGCTACCTTATGCGTGACTGGAGAAATTTAGTAATAGTGAAGTCAAAATTAACTGAAGAAACTATTTATAGTCGATTTTTAAGTGACTAAGTGTTAAAAGTTGACTACAAATAGCTTTCTCAATTACTACTTTTTCATTTTTCTCTTATTAGCATAATATAGATATTTTGACACTTACTTAAAATTTACAAGTGAATTTATTACAAAGAAACTTTAGTATAATATCCTGTTTAATATTGTAGCTATTACTAAAGCATTTAGAAGATGTAAATAACATGAGTAACTACTTTATTTTATTACAAGGTAACTTTAGCATAACACTGTAACTATTGCTTAACACAGGTAGTTCAATGTAATTTGCTAGAAAGAAACTTCAGCTTAACATTAATGTTAAGTACAGTTTTTGAAGGAACCATTAACCTGTGATTTAATACCTCTATCACTGTCTAAACCTCTCTCAAATCATTAACCACATCAAATGCTGAAAAACAATATAAAAACAACTGAAGTGATGTAAACCAAAATGAAATCTAGTCATGTTTAAGCCTAAATGCAAATCAGAAAAAGATATTACACATATCTGAATTTCTTAATCTTCTCTTCATTACCACTAGTGGGAGCCTTTTCTCAAAATTCAACATTTTAATATGGCCAATATATTTACAAATAAAAAACTATACACATGTCTTTATAACTATTGTGTGTACTACATGTTCTGCACAAGATATTGCATTTACCTGTATTTTAAAAACCAAAACAAAATGGTCCTCCAGAGCACTACAATGAACAAAATTACCATGCATAGCTGATCATGAATGTTTTGAAAACTAGCATCGAATTCTCACCAGCATATATTAATTGTACTTGTGTCTTTCTTCCAGGTGAGTACATTAATTTCTAAGATAACCATGGAAACAAGGTGTTTTTACATACATTTAGTGCCAACATTTTTCAGAATACATTCGATGCCCATTTATCACTAAAAAAAGTTGCAATGAGCAACATATAAATGTCACTAGCAACAGTTTTACTGCAATATTCAAAACATTCATTGTTACAATACATAATCTGACATTAAGAACTGACACAAACTGGCATAGGTTATTAAAAGTACTACACTCATCTTCAACAAAATATTAGTTGTCGGGTAACTCTAATTTAACTCTGACTTACCATTAAAGGATGTAAATTACAAAAACAAAACAAAAAGAATTAGAGATGGTACCTTCAAATCTTCGTTGAAGCTGAAGAAAATATAGTAACATGAATTGAAATACGGAACATTTTATACAGTCTACAGGGCTACATTCCAAGTAATGACCACATGTTAGCATAAACAATTTTACTTTGATGATAGATCTAATAAAAATCCACTATGCAGATGATAAAGCACAGAAGAGAAACAAAATGAAGATATCCCCAGGGAAATTCATGTCAGAAGAAGAACTCACATGCACAAACCATGTCATTGCAGCACACAGTAATTGTCCCAAATTGATGGAACTGTTGTACAGTGCAAAAAATTGCATAGAGAAAACAATTGTGAGCAGGAAATTCAAACAGACTTCCCTTCTTGATATCTGCTGAAAAAAAAGTGAGTGAAATATAAGACAAACCTAGCATTAACAATGCAAGAAAACTGTTATGAAAATTACAATTCATGTTATTATACAGTGTACATATTATTAGTATGATAGTGTAGTATGCTGTAGTGCAAAATACCTACAGAAAAATAAGTGAAAGCTCTACCTGGACTTAAGATACATAATTAAGTATGTGCATAACTACAAATATGTACATATTTGGGCTCTAAAGGTATAGACATCTTCAAAAGTGTATACAGTTTCTGAACAGTCTAAAGTGTAATATTGATGCCAAATCCTTTAGGCGAGAAGGCAATGTGAACAAGAAAGACATCTTCAAATATGGGAATGCCCGTTTGCAACTTACCAACTGCTACAAATATCTGGGTGTAACTCTACAAGTGATAGGGAAGTCTTTCACCAATTATATCCAGGAAAGATGCAATGCATCAATAAAGGCCAATAAAATATTTTGAAAAGCTGGCAGTTAAAACTGCAATAAGACTATTATACAAATATAACAATTTGTAACCAAAACTTCACTTAACTTAAGAAAATGATGTTAATTCTTCTTTCTAATTGAAAGAAGACTATAAGACTATTGTAGTAAGACTATTTTACATTAAGATTTCTTCAATGGTATGCTATGCAATTGCTGCAATCTGGACTCGGATAAATGCTGAAAATCTGAAAAGAGTTGAAGCAGTCAAAACCTCCTTCCTGTGAAGAGTACTTAGGATGCCTAGATCAGCAAGACCCAGAATAATTTATTATCTTCCCAACACTGACTTCTTCATAAGGAAAACTGTGTCAATATACAACCTGCTGCACATCCAGCCTATGAAGTGCACATAAAAGAGGGATCTGAAAGAGCTGAAGATATAGATCAAAGGTTCTTCTTGACTCTAACGATGAATTCTAAAGACTAGATCCAGTTATATTGACTCCGGCTGTGAAAGCCTTCACTTTGTCTCATAGAACAAAAGATAATTATTTTGGAAATAGACTTACTGGTATTCTATAACCTTCTACAGGCTGAAATTAAGCAGATAAACAAAAAACTAAACTAAAGATTTTTAAGTCATATCTATTACAAAAAGTACAAAAAAATATTCTGTGGAAGAGCATAAAACAGGTTAGATAAAATATGGTATTTATGCACTTTTCATCATTTTTGTAAGTATTAGTGTAATAATTTTATGCACATACAAATTGACAATCCATGTAAATGCTTGGAGATTTACTGTAGATTTACAGTTGGAGATAATAAAGTATCAAGTATTAAGATATTTATAATGCATGGTAATTGATAACATTTACATAGAGTATTACATTTTGTATAACTTGTCCAATTTGGAAAAACTGTTTTGGTCCCATACAATTCCACACAGAATAAACAACCCTTACTGTACAGTCAAGAATGTGAAAAAGCATGGACTTCATTTGTAAACAAATAATGCAAACACTTAAAGCAAACTGTCAAATCTCTGCCATTAGGTACTCTCAAGGCATTCGGCAACTGACTATTATTACGTAATTTTATTATCCTAATCAGACCCTTTCCAACTGAATTAAATTTATTTGCTTTATAAAGTCTTCTCAAAATCTGAAATTTCTTTCTCTCACTAGCCAACAATTTTTTCACTCTAACCAGTCTTGCCAAGGAGTTGTTCTGTATTTTATACATGTGAGATTTTCTAAGAGACAAGCGTGACTTTGCAACACCAATACCCAAGCCATCTCTTACTTTATTTGCTGAAATGGAGGGCATTGTTTTATTTGGGGACATACTAGGACAAAAAGCTAAGCTCCCATGGACATACTCAGACCCTAACTCTACATCACCTTCATTACAGTCACTATTGTTTGGAAGTCCTGCTTGTAGTATTGATGCAGTATGAGAACTTATTCCACTGTAACATGCCACTATCACACTAATGCTATATGGGGCAATTTCCAATTGTTTTGGCACCACTCCGTGATTTAATCGATGTCTAGAGCTATTGATAAAGTCTTGTTCCAGAAAATGATTTTCACATACAGAATAGGAACTACAATTTTCATTGGTAACTCTGCAAATATCTTTCCACTGCTGTAGTAATGCAGACTTTCTAGGAAATCTATAGAAGTGAATATTTACAAATGTGTTTGTTGATCCTATGACTTGATAATAGCTCCTCCAACACTGTGGGAATTTGCAAGAATACTTCAACTTTAGCTTCCCATTGGATATATCCTGTTAGAATAAACAAACACACATGTTTAAATACCTTTAAAAGTAATATTTTACAAGAGAGAAATCCAATTATTTACATACAAAGGTACATTTCGAACTTGTTTCTAAATGGTATCAAACTCATAAAATTCAATATTTCTGTTGAAATGTCAGCACGTTCTGGGCTGCACTTCAGAACATTAATTCATATTATGTACTTCCCTCAGAACAGAACAGCTCATTCATGGGTCCCTGACCTTTACAAATTCTCATTTTATAATGTGTTATAAATTCTGAATCTCATATCAGAAATGTTCATTATTATAATCTTCTTGTCAATTAGCACCTCATACAAATTTGCTGCCAAAATGTATCAAATCCAAACAAAAACTATACAAATACTTGAACACTTTTTAAGAGCTAGTTTCACCAAGTGAACTAACAATTTTCTTAACAGTGTGTTTGCTAACATTTAGTTACAAGTTTAACAAAATGTTAAAACTCTTATATTTAATCTTACGTATATTATTTGTAAGTTTATTTACACTTGTATAGATTTTTAGAACTATTTATATCTGGCTTTTGCCATGACTAGTTTTTTAAAGGGCGCTCATGACCACTGTAGTTGAGCACACTTAGACACATCATCATGATCATCACTTATATTTAATCAAGCTTTTACATCAAAATGTAGATGCCATGAGCTTTTTCTGATTGAATTTAGTATTGTGATGTCAACTGAAAAATTTAGATGCTGAAAAAGCGACGATTCACAGCTCATTAATCATTAATAATATAATTTTATAAAGTAACATGTGCAAAAAATATATAAGGTACAAATGGAAAAAAATGTGCAAGTAATTTAACTGAAATGCACACTTTCTCCCAGCATCACTGAGCAACTGTGGCATTTTAAGCTAACTCAAAACAGAGAACAAAAATGCCTGGTACATAAATAACTAATGGATATTATATTAAAAGTGAAGTGGGCAAAAATATGTTACAGGGAGCCCACTGAACTTCCGATTCTTTTTTCCCCACATTATATTTGGCAGGCTGCAATATGGTAGTTTACTCATGTTTTATTCTGCCCGTATTTGGAACGACATTTGAAATATGATTTTATTATGCATTTTCTTCTATGCCAAGTTGTGCCATCCTTTGAAGGAAATTTTTGTTATGTTATATTCCATGTTGGGAAAAAAACTGATTAAAAATGGTGCATGTTGTTTGAATGTCTGGATTGGATGGGCCAGAGCAATGTCATGAAGAAAAAGATCTTTCTCTTTGACAAATGAGGTCTTTTCCTTTTCACCTCATCACTCAAAGGTTGCAGTAAGCTTGCGTAGTAGTCACCAATGATACTTTTACTCTTTTCCAAGTATTCAATAAAAATAATTCCCTTTATATCCCAGAAAATACTCGCCATAACCTTCTTGCTGACAAAATTTACTTTTTTTTTTTTTTTTTTTGGAGTTGGTTCACCTGGCACAACCCACTGCTTTGACTGTCATTAACTTTTTGGAGTATAGTTTCATCCATGGTAATAAGCTGTCTCAAAAATTCAATGGGATTTTTACAGCAGAGCTACAAATTCTTGATAGAAACAGTTTTTCTTCGCAAGATCACGTACTGACAAACGCTGCACCCATCTTGCACTGACCTTGTGAAAGCCCAAAACATTACTTAAAATATTGTCTGCATGTTCTTTTGATATGTTTACACCTTCTGCTATCTCAAAAACTTTAATTTGTGGTCTTCCAGTACTAAAAGGATGAATTTTTTTCAATGATCTCTGGAGTTGTATCTTCCACAAGGCATCCAGAGTGAGGCTCATCACTAGTGCTCCTCATTGTAAATGAAGAGACAGACTCTTTCAATATACTGTCCATTTCCTCCTTGATTGCGTTAAGCCTTTCAAAAGGAAGTATTTAATTGTAAATTAATTGTTCCTTCACACTAGCCGTGTGTAGGACGCACTATGAAAGGGTAGAGCCAGACTGAAACATTCAATATCATAGCCGGTATTTGAACCACAGATCTTCTGGTCTCCGTCCAACCGCTCTAAAGCACTGAGCTACTATGGCCAACGTGCCAACATGACATTAAATTCTCCAACTGACTCATGTTTTTCCCAGTTCGTGGTTTTCCTGGCATTGAATTTTTCAGTCTGGCTCTACCCTTTCATAGTGTGTCCTACACAAGGCTAGTGTGAAAGAACAATTAATTTCCATTAATTGTACCTAATAGGGGTCCGAACTATAAAGCCCAGGCCTTAAAGTACTTACAGCATAGTAAGTTGCCATTAAGGTAGTTGTCTCATGTGTTTATGAGAACTCCTAGTGGCTTACCGGGAAAAACACGAGTCAGTTGGAGAATTTAATGTCATGTTGGCACGTTGGCCATAGTAGCTCAATGGTTTAGAGCAGCTGGAAGGAGACTAGAAGATCTGTGGTTCAAATCCCAGCTATGGCATTGAATTTTAGTCTGGCTCTACCCTTTCAAGTATTTAATTACAGCTCGATTCTCCAAATCCTCCATTTTTGTGAAACTCCTACATCTGTATTGTTTAAAATGCTGTCATTCAAAAATTAAACAAGCTATTGACCTGTAACTACGGATACAAGCTAGGCTAGAGTTAAAATATATGACGCTTTCTGTCAAACTGGCTCAGTGGCTCCATCTATGTCAGGCCTGGGACTTATCAGCCAATCCTTGCATGAAAATGTTTATTTAAAATTAAAACATCACATCATATCTGTTTCTTCTTGGGTCATTACACCCTGTTTGCAACAAAAACCTAATGCTAAGGTAAATGCAGTAGCAGGGTAACATAGTTCACAATGAGCAGTATGCTTAGGCTACTTAATATAATATTATTTGTAATCAATTGAATTTAATTCTCAAAAAGATATTCTCATACTGCAGATTTAAAACAAATGGATTTTTAGTTATTTATAAACCTAAAACTTACATTTTCTGTTTAACTATTTTGTCATTTGAAAGAGAAAGGAAATCTAAGCTACTATGAGGAACTATTGGTAATTTATATTCTGTATGAAGCCAAATCCAGTCCAAAATGCTGAATTATAACTGTGCTGAATTTATTTTTCTAATATCACCATAGTAGCCTTCAATATGAGCCTGAAGCACTTATGTGGTTCTTTGTGAAAGCTTCCAGTAATATGGGTGCAAGGTCCTGAATTTATAGTGCATTTTAAAATATGAATGGCACTTAAAGGAGGAATGATTCACTTAATTGCAAATCCTTCCTTTCCTGTTTTTTAACTTAACTATTACCTCAGCATTTCTTGGTCCAAAGTTATGGCATTCTCTCCATCAGAATCCTGTATGCCATCTCATGCTGTTCAAGGCTCTTCTCATGAAGATTCATTTATCATGAATTGACGCTGTTAGGCTCACAAAAACTTGAGAATGGCTGAACCGATTTACCTAACTTTGGTTTTGAAATATTTGTGTAAGTCCAAGGAAGGTTTAAGAGGTGAGAAAAAACCTGAAGTGATAACAGACCGGGTTATTAACTAATACACATGCAAACTTTTACAGAACAAATATACCTTCTTTTATTTTTGACACACAAAAGCATTACCAAGTAGAAAGATATTCCACTCCTTGCCAAAGTCTTCAAAGCTATTTCACTTACGGTATTTTATTGAATAACATTTATCGTTTATCAAGACTGAAATTTTTTTATGTAGCATAATGATATACTTTTCGAAGATTAGACACAAAATTTACTTCTTAACACCTTCTTTATAATTTGTGTTTGTCAATTTGTGAATGTGAATTGAATTAACAAAAAATTAATTGAATTCCTTTGTGACTTTGTGAAGTAATTCTATGTTGAGAAGAAGACCTGACTTAGCTCATAGAAGTCAGTCAAATGTGCAACAAAATACTCACGTGCTGTACTTGTAACTTTGTTGTATTTAAACTTCACCCCCAATTGAAGAGTAAATAACAAATCCAAATTTGTTTTATTTATATCCAAATTTGTTTTATTTATATAGATAAGTTGAGACAACTTTTATTGGTGGTACAAAGTTCATCGGGTCAGCTAGTTTTGTTTAAAAAGCATCAAGGAGACATTCTCCAATCAAAATGTGAAAACTCGACTTTGTCTACCTGAGATACAAACCGACTTAGCTGAAGGATGGCTCCATCAGACTGAAGTGCAGTCAAAGGAGACCTTGCCAAAGACATTCTTCTGCAGTTGAAGACCTTACCCGAGAACTAATGGAAAGGTTCATTAAACCCAGCATTCTGGAAATGCCTAACACTACATACAAATTCATACACTTAGATGATGAAACTGTAGAAAACTGTGTGAAACTGCAGCATTTTGAGATTAAACCAGCTGCAAGACTATTTCTCAATTAAACATATATTTCAAAATGTAGGAAGGGGAACATAGGCTTTGGTGTTTGGTATTTTCTCAAGAATGGTTCAGATGCAGAAGCAATCATCAAAAAGAACTGTGATACAGGGAGCAGAAGATGGTCTTGAAGAATTTCAGTCACTTTCTGCATCGCTTGAATATCAGGCAGGTGTGCTCTTTGCTCTTGAAATAGATCCTCAAATGATGTAAAATCTTGATGGCTCTTTCATGTGTAAAAGTTTTCCAGCCAGCAGCAATTGCAAAATTTCAAAGGAAAATTCTTGCACCTTGTTTCATAAATAAAATTGGCTCGCCATATTGAACAATCTTTGAAAACTTTGTGAACTGACTTCAGGAACTTGTCAATTACCCAACCAGTTTTTCTTAATGCTGCCTGAAATGCATCATAGACTATGTGTAGGGTACATAAAGAGCTATAAATTACTTTTGAATCTGCGCATGTCTTCATATCTTTCTTTTTTTAAGGAGTTCAAGAAAGGCCAAGTTTACATTTAGCCCATCCATAGATATATATAAGATCTTTCTTTGTTGTATTTTTGTCTCCAAGACACTCTCAATAAGTCAGCTGCAGAGGAATGCTCCAGAAAAGAATTCTAATATCTTGAAATCAAGATAATTTTGAGTCAAACTAGTACTCCATGCTTGTAACAGCAGTTTTTAGATTTAGCTTCAAAAGATAAAAGTCAAATGTTGTTTATTTGTTTTATAGTGTAATTTAAAGTTTAAAATTATTTAAAGAATGTTTGGTAATATAATAATGTTTTAATTAAGTTCAGAAATTGAAACTGTGAAAATAAATAAGACATGTATATAGGTTGCTACGAGTGACCTAGATATAAAGAAACGTGGTTGCTATTGTGAAAAAAATCAATAATCTCCAGGGGAATATGAACAGAATAAGTTTGATCATCAAAGAAGCTGGACGCTTATAGACTACTACTAGTAATTTTAGAAAGTGAATACACTGGAGAGACTTTAATTTCATATCTGCTATATCATCTTGCATCTTGTGTTCACTGATTGAGTATTAAATTTAATCTACTGAAAAAATTAACATGTAATTAATTTTGGTAATTTTTTTTTTTTTTTTTTTTTTTTTTTTGAGGAAGAAAAATACATTATCCAAGACAACGCGTTGGGATATGAATCTTCATGTTCCAGATGGAAGGTCATCATCCAAATCAACTTAAAACACAATTAATAAACCTAGACTGAAAAGTTGCTAAGTTAGTTAATTACAAATTTTCAAACTTAATAAATTTCAACACGCATTCATATAACTTCTTCAAATATCACCACAATTTGAGACAGAACAAAACACCACATAACATCCCCTCAGGCTCCTGCTGTGCCCCATCCACTGCATTCTCCAGATCTTGCCCCAGCAGATTTTTTTCCTGTTTCTCAAACCGAAAAACACATTGAATGAATGTATACAAACAGAGGAGATTCAGGACAGAGTGACGCGAGAACTGCACGCCATCCCACAAAATTTGCTCCAAGAAGCATTATGAAAATGGAAGAAATGATAGGAATGGTGCATTACCAATAGAGGGAACTATTTTGAAGGGGGACAGTGCTTACAATAAGCAATAAAGTTGATAAAGCAAAAGTTTGGTTTCTTTCTGAACACACCTCATACACAGAAAATGACTAAGTGTGCAATAGAATGAATGAATTTAAAATTAAGCTTTTGTTACTAATCAGTTTTATGGGTATTTATAGCAAGAACAGTAGCTCTTATGATGTAGTTCAACATAAATACCCACTGTATAAAACATATGCAAAATAAATGTATTTTCACGTGCAAATTATCCTTCTCTACCCTAATGCCTTAAAATTAATTAATAACACATATGTGGATACCGTATTAACCATGAGAAGTGTAACAATGACAAACTTATGACAGGATATTCTTTGTCCTGCAGAAATCCGGCTGAAATAAGCCCTGATGGAATACGCCAAAGTAACCTCAGAATATCAGTGCCATTAACTGTGACCGGTAACCATTCCTTGCACCAATGCCACAGACATATATCTTAAAGATGGTATTAAAATTCCACAAGTATCCACCACGTGCACTATTGTTAGAAGTAAAGTACCTTTACTGTTTATTATAAATATGAATATCCTATATTCTGTCTCTACCATTTGTAGTTAAGTGTAACTTGTGTTTCAAAGCTATGGTTAGATTTGTAAATTTGTTTATCCCACATCATTGTGTCCCAATGACAATATATGCAGTTCCTATATAACATAAGTTTATTATGAATCAAATGTTATATGGAGAATGATGCTACTTTTCACACCCTTAGGAAACATGATATGAGTTTCTTTCAAGCAGCTAAAGGCATAAACAGTTCTTGAAGTTTGTGGCATAGGGTACCTGGTTAAAAAGCTCTAAGATACCACTTGCCAAATACTTTACTCTACAAATAGTGTGCCCACACATTTTCCTACAAGCAAACCATTATTTGTTATCCTATTAGAGACACAAATACAAGTAATAAAATAGCTGTTTGATTCAATTATTATTGGGAAGTGTGTATATCATCAATGAACAACAAATATAACAGGGACAAATACGCTGTGCCAGCCACATCACTCTTGTAAAACTGGAAAGAGGAAATGTCACTGCAGCTGCATCATGGAAGGACACGTATCCCTGGGATACACCAATGAATTACATGTGACATACCCTAATAAACACAAAGATGGTACCACCGTCTTTGCATGTGAAGTTCACTGCACAATCTACATTGACTACTATGTTGGACACTATAATTTAATGGCTGGATGTTCTGCAGCTCACATAACTGCAAACTATAGCCTGCATTTCATGGACACAGTATTAAATGTCCACACAAGCAACACTGGGACATGTTGGCCATCTCTCTAGCATCACCTATCAAGGGGTCGAATAAGATAAGATCACATAAATGCACATAAGGCAGAGTTCCTGTAGTGCTCAGACTGAAAAAGCAGGAAGTTGATCCATTTCAAGAGCTGATAGAGGACATCAATTATTCACCTGGAGAATAGCTTAGATATGTAAATAAAACATTAGCTTAGTTTAGACAGTAAATAGGTTATATTTCAGAACACAGTGACAACTTATGTCTGTTTATTTACTAAATAAGGTGATTGTGGGAGCAATATCGGGAGCAAGATAAACTGTTGCTACTGAAGTCAGTGCATGCACAGTAAGTACATTTGGACTTCACATTTACTCATTTTATTTTCAGTGAATTTATGTATTTCTTAAAGTTTAGAGAACATTTAAATTTATTTTCTTATTTTTGGATCATATTTCTGACTGCTTATAGGATTCAATATCGCAAGTGATGGTGGAACTTAGACCTTTTATGACACAAAGTACAGTCACTATGACATTACTGCACATTGAATGAATATTTCTCTGTTTCTCTGTGAAATGTGTTACATGTTACATTCACCCTACTCTTGCTCGAGCATGTTGATAGCAAGCATAAGAATGTGGTAGGAACTTTAGATACCTAGGAGGGGAGATGTTATGAGTACGATGACTGAAAGGAAATGGTATTGTCTGGGAATCATACTAGTTCACAATTGCCAAAATTGTTTCCATAAATCTGAAACCAATGCAGTTCACTGTTGAGGGTAGCCATCTGATAATTAATATTGACATTTTCAAACAGACAGATATTCTTTCCTATAAATCTGCAGATGTTTGTTTTGTCAAACATCGGACCAGTTGGAACCAGTGCTGATGGAAATGCCTGAAGCTTCCCTGAGTAGCACTGCAGGTAACCTCAATAGGTGCAGCCATTTGCTGCCAAACTCAGCTCCAATGCCCTAGGCATGTCTTACAGTCAACATTTAAACTACACATGTCTACCACATTGGCCACTATCAAAAGCAATCTATCTTTACTATTGATGGAAATAATCATTTCTTCCACACTAGCCATGTGTAGGCTAAGGTTTAAATGAGTAGAGCCAGACTGAAAAATTCAATGCCATATTTGGGATTTGAACTACCTTTCTCCCACTCTCCGTGCAGTTGCTCTAACCAACCAAGCTACTATGGCCGACTTGCTGACATGACAAATTCTCCAACTGGCTCATATGTTTCCCGGTATATCACTAAGGGTTCCCATATACTATGAGACATGCACCTTTTGTGGCGACTTACTATGCTGTAAGTACTTAAGTCCCAGGCTTCATAGTTAAACCACTATGTTTTTATTTCAGGTAAACTGACGGAAATATTCATTTAGTGTGTGTAGGCTAAGGTTTCAAAGGTTTTTCAGTCTGGCTCTACTCATTTAAATATCTTCACTATTTATTATAAAAAGTAATATCTATTTTCATCCCAGTAAATAAACTGTGCAACTCTTAAGTTATGTTTCATTGCAATGGGTAGACTCATTAATATTGTTGATCTCACACCATTGTGCAGTATGCAGTTCCTATATGTCAAACATTTATTGAGAATGTGAAACATGTTGGGAACATTAGAAAATGGAATTGCAAATAAGCATTTTTGTGTAGGCAAGGGCACAAAGAGTTCTCTGAGTCAGTGGCAAAGGGTATTTGGTTTGAGAGCTCTAGGTTACAAATTGCCCCAAGTACTCCCAGTTAGTCTCAGCTATGCCCACACATTTTCATATGACCAAACTGTTATCCATTGTTTCCAAGGAGACATAAGCATGCACAGACAATATATTATGACTGTTCAGCTATTATTAGCTGTACTTATCCTCAATGGACAATAAATATATAAATAGTGGCAAAATAGGCAGTGCCAGCCATGTCTTCAGACTGATACGAATTCAAAATTGGAAGAAGGAACTATCATTGCGGCAGCATTACAGAAGGAAATTAGATCCCTGGGATGATTGATGAGATCACCAACAAAGTATGGATGACAGTATGCCTCAATAATTGCAGAGATGGTGCCATCCTCTTTGCTTAATTGAGAATGTGGACTTTGCTAGCACAATCCACACTGACTGTTGGAGTGGATACAACAGCTTAATATTTGGGGGTTTTGCAACCCACCTAACTATAAACCACAGTACACATTTCATGAACCCAGTAATAAATATGACACTAATAATGCTGAGTCACACTGACCATCTCTCCACCATTGTCTAACTAGGTGCAGCATTACAGAATAAAATGGATGTACATTTGGTGCAGTATCTGTGGTACTGCAGTACCAAGACAGTAACACCACTTCAAAAGCTGTTGGAAGCCATTCGGGAGATCTACCTTGTGGTTAGTTAAAATGTTAGCTTAGTTTACACAACAGTTTAGTTATACTTCAAATCAGTCAAATCTTTCACCATTCATTTACTGACTTTAATGTATTGACTATTTTAACATTGGCTACAACCCTACCTGCTGGACCCACTACACAGAAATATTGGAGAGCAAGAGAGCTAATGGCTTCATTGCCAAAGCCTAGCATTTGAAAACAACAACATTGGCTACAAAAAGCAGGGTGATTGTAGGACCAATGTTGGCAGTAATGCAACTTGTCTGCAATCTACAGTGGCGCATGTGCAATAAGTACATTTGGACTTAGCTTTTATTTGTTTTATTTCAAATAACTTATGTACTTCTGGACGTTTAGAGTATTTAAAGTATCTTTTATGTTTTAATATTTGTGACATCTTATAGGATGCAATATCACAAGTGAATTCGAAACTTAGAAAAGCTTTTGCAGGAAGTAAAGGTAAGAAGAGCCCAACACATTAAGTATTGCTTGCATAATCTATAACTGGCACAGCAACATGTTATTTAAATTACAATAAACAATGATTTATACCTCCAAGTGACGGAACATTTCGATGTAATCTTCAAATGTCAAGTTCAATTTCCTGGGGCATCCAGCTCATTCTTGGTGACCTGCTGTATCTAAAAATTAAATCAAAATATTGTAATGCCAAAATATAACACTAACAACTGCCTTTTAAAAGTTTACAATTTCTTTTATGCAGCAACTTTTGTAGTAAAATTCTAACATACCTTCAGACTGTAAGACTCCACCTTGGATCTAAATTGCAAGGAATACGGACTGTCATATATTTGGCTCTCTTGAGGATTCATCAAACTGTAAATAAATTTTAGAATTCTATTACTATAAATGGCTTTTTAAAAATCTGTATGCCTCTTATCATTCAAACTTTTGTTCCAAAACCGATTACAAGGATTGTACTATGTTCTGCTACTGTATTTGGCTCTCTCTTATGGGCTCACTGTATCTGAAAATTAATGTATTTAAAATCTTTTAACACTATAGTATCATGTACATGCACCATTAGCAGTGCAAAAATTATGGAGCAAAGGGTATATTCACAGGCAATTTGTAAGCATATGGGTAAGTACCTGTAATACAAGTTGCTTGCCAGACACGAAGGAAGACGGACGCGTAAACACGCATGCTCGCAACCGAAGTTGATTGACATATAGAATTAGGATCGACACTTTTAATGCATTTAGAATTAAGAGCCAGAAGAATGAGCAGGGATCTTCTGGAATATGTCTAATACGTGTATGGTATATCTTGGTTATATGGGCTTTGTTAATCATTGAGGGAGTGGAGCTAAACCCTGGACCGACAATGGAGCAACTAGCCGCAATGCTAGAACATATTACAAAAGAAATAGAAGAAGTGAAGGAGATGGAAAACACAATTGACAAGAAGATTGGCAACCAGTTTAACGGGACGATAACAGCATTAGAGAAATTTGAAGACGAAATAAAGAAACAAAGGCAGATTAACCCGTTTGGAAAATTTAGAGGAAGGGAATCGGAAACTAAACATAATTTTGGATTAGAAGAGAGAAGAGACTGTCGAGTATGGCAGGATGTAGAGCTATTTCAACAGAAATTGGAACTAAATATGGCAGGATGGGAGATAGTTGATTGTTTTAGAATAGGAAGATTTGGACCACACCCAATACCAATAATAGTGAAAACAGCATCAATAAGATTCAAATGGGAAGTGCTGAGGAACAGTACACAGTTAAAAGGCACTAAAATATTATTGAGTAAGAATTTGGCAAGAAACCGCATGAACTGAAATCTTTAGCTTTATTAGAAATGAAGAAAGCAAGAGCGGTAGCAAGGTGTTGATATGTGGATTGATGGTGTGAAACAGGAACTGTGTCAGCACTACGTTGCATGGGAGGGCAATTATATTTTGAGGGCAAAAGACGACAGGAATATTAATCTGACATGTGGTCGAATTACGGAAACAAAGCATATATCACCTGTGAGGAAGCTAGAGTCACCGGTGCTGACGAGGGAAAGAAAAGATACGTCACCAGTGACGTCACACATACTATTGCGAGGCATTGTTTTGCTGCTGCATAGACGAGCGCCGAGAGAGATAGAAGCGGAGAGTGAAAAGGACAGATAGCGCCCAAGCCGCACCCAGGAGCGATGAGCGCTTGATACTTGCCGAGAGAGAGCAACAGAGGGAGACAGATAGTTCCATGGTGTTCTCACTACATCACAAAAGATCGTGTGGCTTCGGCCACTTTCGAGAAACAGCGGCTGTGTGAGCTCTTGCCAGTCAGTCGTGCAGGGAGCCACTAGGTGTGAATGGAGTTGCTAGTCAGTTGTAATTGAACTTGTGAGTTTTCGTGCACTGTGTGAGTTGTGTGGACATTTGAACTGTACCGAGTTTCAAGTTAAGAACTGATAATCGTGTGGTGATTTGAAAGTGAATTATTTTGTTTGTTTACGTGTGGTGAAGCCACAAGAGATTGTGTTGGTGTATGTTACGTCATCCTACTGCAAAGGGTGGTACAAAACTGTCTTTCTACGGAAATAAAGAGCATTTTGAATTTCTGCAAACTAGACTTTTAAATTTACAAACCCACAAAGCCGCAGTACGCACAGAGCGAGTCGAAACAGCTAAATGATGACAAACAAGGAGAACAGTGGAACAGGAGAGTCAGACCGCATCAAGTAGTTTGAGAATGGCAGCGGTTGAGCAGAATTTAGGCAACTTACAAGTGGTGTCAACGCCATCAGAAGCATTCTGGAAATGAAAGGCTGTGTGGAGCCAGATGAACTTAGAAAGGTGGAGGTTCCAAAAGGAAAGATAAAGTATAGGGATTCGCATTATCCATTGGGGGTTGGAATGTGGAGGGACTTTGGGAGAAAGTATGCAGTGGGGAAATCTATAATGTGCTGAAAACTTGTGATGTGTTAATGTTTGTAGAAACCTGGGTGGATAATAAAACTGGTGTAATAATTCTAGGATTTGACTTTTATAGCATAAATGGGATGAGGAACCAAAGCAAAGGCAGGGCTTCAGGGGGTTTAGGCTGTTTTACAAAGAAAGATAAAAGGCTTATGGTGAAAGAAGAAAAAGAACTATCGAGCAAATCAGTGTTATGGATCTCCATAGGAGGCATGTATCAAAATGGGGAAACTGTATTGCTACAGTGTATAACACATCTACTGTATCAGAGTTCTATGATCCAAATGTGTTTAGGAAACTAAATTGGGGTAAAGAAGTGTTGGAAAATAAGTATGGGAAAGTTGAAATAATAATTATAGGTGATTTAAATGCAAGAATAGGGGAATACCAGATTAAATGGATTAATAGAAATGATGAAGACAAGGAGGAATTTGAAATAGAGAACAGGCATAGTAAAGAAAAGGTTACCAATAATGAAGGGATTTTAGATACTTTTAGATTTCTGTGAGGAAAATAATCTTATGATCTGTAATAGCCTAAAAGCGGGTGACAAAAAAGGGGAATTCACATTTGCTAATAAAAATGGCTAAAGTGTGGTAGATATTTTAATGTATTCTGTAGGAATTGATGAATGGATCCTAGATTTTGAAGGTATGAATGTTTTAACATCAAGCTGTCACTTTCCACGTGCATGAAGAAGCTTGATAAAGGATGTCTCAGTGTGGTGGAAGGGTATAAGTGGAAAGAGGAAATGCATAAAATATTTGCTAATGAATTGAATTCAGAGAGTAGTAAAATTTTAAAGTTAGGGTACAAAGCTTTACTGAGAATAAGCCTTCGAAGCACTGGAACATATTGTCGCAAGCCCATTGTTGATCGAGGCGGCGTCGGTGACTATTTCAAAGCACGGCGTGCAGTGTGTAGATGAAAGCAAGCCAAACCGGGGGGGGGTTGTGAAGGGGACGGATTTCTCAAGTTGTAGTTCTTTGTTCTAGCTGCATCTCAATGGTTTGAGAAATTTCTGGAATGTAATCTACTATAAAAAGGGAGCACGCCCGCCAAAAGAGTCAGTTGTTAATTGCACTCGCGTGCGTGAACAGCTGGTGAGCTGTGTCGATGACTTTGCAAGTTGTATCGTGTATGTGACGTAATACTGGACTGCTATGTACGAAGCGTGCTTCTACGGAAATATTTTGGTGTTTGTAACCTGGACTTTTGATTTCATGAACCCACAGTCATAATTGGTGTCAGGAGTGCGACGTACCACCACGGAGGCTGCATTGGCACAGATTCTAGGCAAGTTGAAAGAAAATGAGACGGCTAACAACCTCACTGCCAAAATGGAAGAAATGAAGGCGGCTAACAATAAAATCACCGAGAAAATGTAAAAGAAGTTGGTGACGGCAAATAACAACTTGGCCACGAAGATGACCGAATTAACAACGAAGACGGAGGCGGAAAATCACAACCTGACCGCGAAGATGGCCGAACTGACCACGGAAATGAGAGCAGTGAACAAAAGCCTGGCCACGGAAATGAAGGCTGCGAACGAAGCCCTCGCCGCCAAATTTGAGGAGCAGTTGGCGCGTAAAGGAGGAAGTTACGGGGCTGGGCAGGCGGATGGGCCATGTGGACGACCACGTCGAAGACCTGGCGAACTACGTTAATAAACTAGAGGAAAATGCCGACACCAACGCCATCGTCGGCAGACGGATGAAAGATTTAAAGGCCGACGCACCGGGACGCGACACATCTGCGCGCGTCAAACCGCCGAAGTACGACAGCACGTCCACGTTCGAAGTCTTCCGCCACAAATTCGACACGGTGGTCATGCACAGTTTGAGTAGGAACAAGACCCGGGCCTCTTTCAACCAGGGAGTTATCCGAGCTGTCCCAAAGGGTGCTCGGCGTCCTCCGTGGGGCTTTCCATAGGACAACACCTGGGTAACAAACAAGCCCCCCCATCTGGTCCTAGGACACAAGACGGGATGGAAGTGGATACGCCACTTAAGCGCACCAACACCAAAGGTGAAGACTACCGATATGACCTCGGTGGGGTCGCCTGGCGATCTAGCACACCTTCTACTAGCTTTGCAGGCTAGTACCCGGGAGAATTAATGGCTTCCCTCAACCCCGTCCTTAGACGTACCCGATTCCCACGGGTGGTCATGCACAAGTGGTCACCAGAAGAGAAGGCCGCCAGCTAATACCTAGCCTCCGGACTGGCCGCGGAAGTCTTGAACGCGGTCCAGACAGCGGCGGCATCCAAGGACATCTGGGAGGCCCTGGAGAACCGCTTCGGGAACCACCGCTTGGCCGCAGCCTACCGCAGCCAACTTAAGTCAAAGAAGCAGCAGCCAGGGAAGACGCTGCAGGAATTTGCCCTGGCTATTACAGCTGACCAGCAAAGCCTTGGTCGACCTCCCACCTGAATTCGTATCCCGAGAAGCCGCCTACACATTTGTTGACGGGGTGCGAGACGTCGAGATACGTCAGCGCCTAATGCTCGGCAACAACAAAACCATCCACGAGGCGCTAACGGCCGCATTAGGAATGGTGGCGGCCAAGGTGACGGTTACCCCGACGTCGAGAACAAGGAGTATCCGCTATAATGGAGACCGAAGGCCAGCTGAGGGACGCCGACGAAGACCAAATGGCGTGTGGGCAGCCAGGAAACTGGAGACTCCCCACACCAGGTCGAAGAGCCGGAAAACGAGTAAGGGCTGTATGGCGTGGGGCACCACGGCGCCATCACCAACATCACCTCGAGTGACACTACGCGCCGTCAGCCGACGGATGGATGACAGCCTCATCGCGGACGGTTGGGTGAGAGGGAAGCGGTGCCGCATGCTCATATACACCGGAGCAGCCGTGACCGTCATCAGACCCGACGTAGCCAGGGGTTGGCGTCGAGGAAACCGAGCCGACCATAACAGCTAGTCGGCATCGGGCGACACCTTGCCTGTGGATGAGGCCCTGCCGAAGAGCCGTGCGTCAGTGGGTGTTCGTCGCGGAGGTGGCTGAGGAGGTGGTGCTGGGACTGGATGCCCTCAGGAGCCACGAGGCGACGGTCGACGTCAGCAGGAAGGTCCTGCGGCTCAATGGAGAAAAGGTCATACTCCGGCAACCCGAAGAACGCCTGGAAATCTGCAGGGTCGTCCTGAGAGAAAACGTGTTGTCCCCGCGAGAAGTGAGGTGGTGGTGACGGCGCGACTGGAAGGCCAGCGGACGAAGAACTTGATGCTGGACCAGAAGTTGCCTGTGCACGGACCCTGTATAGCCAGAACATTGTTGCCGTGCCGAGAGGAGGTGCCGGTGAGGCTGCGCAACCCAACAGACACTGATCACGACGTCCAGGCCGGGACGGAGTTGGGGACGTGCGAGCCCGTTGTCAGCTTAATACCAATCGATCAGACCCAGGAGCCGGTGTCGACGCAACACCTGAGGCCCCGGCTGGAAGGTTTATTGGAGAGGGCGGCCGACCAGCTGACCGCAGAACTGGAGAAGGTTCGACAACTGCTGAGACGATACCAGCCAAGATGACAGCGACTACGGCCGCACGGACCGAGTGCTCCACCACTCGACACCGGAAACTCCCGGCCTATTCGGCAACCGCCTAGACGCGTCCCGCTAGCGAAACAATCGGCTGTACGGGACATGCTGGACATGAGATCCAGGGGAGTGATTGAAGAGTCTGAAAGCCTTTGGTGTTCCCCTGTAGTCTTGGTGACGAAGAAGAACGGCGAGATACGCTTCTGCGTGGACTACAGGAAGCTGAATGCTGTCTCCAAGAAAGATTGCTTCCCCTTACTCCGGATTAACGACACCCTGGACACGCTTCCTGGTGCGCAGTGGTTCTCGACCCTGGATCTGAAGTCGGGTTACTGGCAGGTGGCTCTAGATTCGAGAGACAAGGAGAAAAGCCGCATTCTCGACAGGCCAAGGGCTTTGGCAGTACACAATTATGCCCTTTGGCCTCTGCAACACACCAGCTACCTTCCACTGCCTCAGGGAGTCATTGATGAGAGGACTGACTTATGACGCCTGCTTGTTATACCTGGACATCATCGTCGGCAAGACGTTCGAAGACCATCTCGAAAACCTGAGCAAGGTGCTACAGAGATTGCAGGCAACTAACCTGAAGCTAAACGCAAAGAAGCGCCAGCTCTTCCGCAAGGAAGTCAACTACTTGGGCCATATAGTCTCACCAAACGGAGTGGCCACACACCCGGAGAAGACACAGGCCGTGAGAGATTGGCCTCGGAGAATTGCGCAGTTTACTGGGGCTGTGCAGTTATTACCACCGTTTCATAATGTGACTTTGTGGGTTCGTGAAATGAAAAGTCCATTTACACAAACACAACAATGTTCTTTATTTCCACCGACTTACAGTTGAACACTTGCCGATTACACAGAATTACGTAATGCACACAATTACAATTCACCAGTTCGTCCGTTGCAGTTCCACTGTACGCTCACAATTACGTAAATTCTTCCGTTGCACGCACACAGTCTTCTCGTCCGTTCACTAACACAGCGCTACTTCGCTGCTTGCCAAGCACTGACTGACTCAATTCACTCACTGCAGCCCTTTTTATAGGGATATCGCCGTTTTCTCGAAGCCTCTAGTTTCCGTGAATCACCGCGAAGGTTCCAGATAGCAGTGGAAGGGGGGAAGAGGCGGCCAGCGACAAGTGACATTTCCCTAATCATCCCCTCAGTTAGTGACAGAGACTGATGGGTGGGTGTGGCTTGGCTGCCTCTGGCCCCTCACTCAGCTGTCGTTGGTTGTGCTTTCCGCTAATTGGGTGACAATAAAGGGCCTCTCCAACATCGCCAACCCCCTCACCAGCTTGACGGAAGACCACCGGCCGTATGTGTGGACGGAGGACGCCGAAGTCGCTTTCCAGGAGCTGAAGAAGCCACTGTGCAGAGCTCCTATTTTGGGATTCCCACAACCAGGTGGCACCTTCATTGTGGACACCGACGCCAGCGACCATTGCACTGGAGGCGTCCTATCGCAAGTGCACGACGGCCACGAGCGGGTGACGATAGCTTACTACAGCAAGACGCTGTCCAAGGCAGAGAACTACTGCGTCACACGGCAAGAGTTACTGGCGGTAGTAAAGACCTTGGAGCACTTCCACAAGTACCTGTACGGTCAGCCATTCCACCTGAGGACTCGCCATTTTTCCCTCACCTGGCTACTTAGCTTTAGGAACCTGGAAGGCCAGACAGCCCATTGGGTCCAGAGGCTGCAAGAGTACGACTTCACCTCTGAACATCTTAGAGGGAAGAGCCACGGCAACGCAGACGCCACGTCCCTAAGACCCTGCCCGGAAGTGTGTCGCTAATGCACAAGAGTTGAAGAGGAGTGTGCGACAGCTGTCAGCGTGGTCACGGCAGTGCCTGCGGACGGCTGGGATAGCGCAGGCTTGAGGAGGAAAAAGCTGGCGGACGCCGACTTGGGGCCACTCTTGAGGGAAGTGGAGACAGGGACGAGACCGACCTGGAAGGACATCGCACCCAGAAGCAATGCGTACAAGTCGTATTGGGCCAAATGGGAGTCGAAGACCAAAGAGGGTGTGTTGTTCCGGGTGTGGAAATCACCCGATGGGAAAACGCAAAGAGGTGCTTCCCCGGAGTAAGGTCCCGGAAGTCTTGGAGGAAGTGCACGCCGGTACTTCAGGAGGACACCTGGGAGCCAACCGTAACGATCGACAAACTGCAGCAGCGCTATTAATGGCTAAGACTCCGAGCAGGTGCTGAGAGATGGTGCCGTCAATGTCACGTGTGCGCGGCGAGTCGAGGCCCCCAGACTAGGTGCCGGGGTCGCATGCAGCAGTACAACATCGGAGCGCTATTCGAACGGATCGTTGTCGACATAGCTGGACCATTCCCAGTGTCCGACCGAGGCAACAAATACCTGAAGGTGGCCGTGGACTATTTCACCAAGTGGCTGGAGGTGTATGCCATCCCGAACCAGGAGGCGAAGACCATCACAGACTGCCTCGTGGAGCAACTGTTCTGCCGTTTCGGGGTGCCGTTGGAGCTTTACCGTGACCAGGGCGCCAATTTTGAGTCTAACCTGATGGAGGCACTGGAAAGACTTGGGGTGAACAAGACCCGCAGAACACCCCTACACCCGCAGTCGGACGGCATGGTAGTGGTAGTAGTAGTAGAATTGGATTAAGGGCGCACAACTGCTAAGGTTATCAGCGCCCTTACAAAGCTAAAAGGTCTACACAGTTAAAACCTACACATCAAAACAGTAAAATCACACAAGTCCATAAAAAGTTAAAACATAAACCATAAAACACTAAAAACATGTCGGTTAATGCAGAAGGCAAAGGATAAAATAAATGAAATAAAATATCGGCAACCAGAAGGTGCCTCGAATTGGTCAGAGCAGGTGCCAGAACCCACTCTGCCGGATAAAATCAAGTACGCCTTCTACAGCACGCTCCCTGTCTGCCAATATGGCAGAAAGGGGAACGGCATGGTGGAGAGGTACATCAAGACCCTAGAAGACCATCTTAGGAAGGTCGTGACCAGCCATCAGCGAGACTGGGACGTCAAGGTGCCGCTGTTCCTGCTGGCCTAACACTCGTCGACACACGTTACCGCTGGGTTGACGCCAGCCAGCTTAAGTTCGGTCGAGAGTTACGCCTCCCTTGTGAGCTGGCATTTGGGAGCCCCCGGAGGCGAAGCAGCCAGCAACCGAGTTATGCGGAGAACCTGGTAGACCGTCTCCACGACATGCATGAGATGGCTCGTCAGAACATCCAGAAGGCGTGCGACCGCAAGAAGACCCGATACGACTGGCAAGCCAACAGCCAAGGGTTCCAGTAAGGTGACCTGGTCTGGTTGTACCGCCCTACCCGGACCAAGGGACGCTGCAGCGCTGGTGACTATTTCAAAGCACGGGCGTGCAGTGTGTAGATGAAAGCACGCCGAAACGGCGGGGTGAAGAGGACTGATTTATCGAGAGTTCTAGTTCTCTGTTCTAGCCGCGTCTCGATTGTTTGAGAAATTTCTGGAATGTGAGTAATCTATAAAAAGAGAGCCCGCCCGCCAAAAGAGTCAGTCGTTAATTGTACTTGCGTGCGTGTGTGTAGTGTGTAGTACTTAACGCCCGCTTTTACTACATACGGCACCGTAGGCGGCGACACTGATGATTCATGAGATGAAGATGGAGCACCGGTGGAATGAGATGGCGGGGGAAACCGGAAGTCCAGGAGAAACCCCGCCCCAGCGCCGTGTTGCCCACCACAAATCTCACTTTGCGGTCGCCTGGGATCGAACCCGAGCCGCCTTGGTGAGAGCCAAGTGGTCTAACCACTGAGCCACGGCGCGGCCTTACTTGCGTGCGTGAACAGCTGGTGAACTGTGTCGATGACCTTGCAAGTAGTATTGTGTATGTGACGTAATTCTGGACTGCTGTGTACAAAGCGTGTTTCTACGGAAATAAAGTGAAAGTTTTGGTGTTTTAAACCTGGACTTTTATTTCACGAACCCACAAAGTTACAATATTGTTAAAAGGGCAGGGACCGGAATGAAATTGGGAGGTCCTAAAGGCATCAGTAGGCAGTGGCATGACAAGGATTGCCAGGTGGCGAGGGCAAGACTAGCTCAGGAATTAAAGAACTGGCGCAATCAGGGGAAAAAGAGGAAAGGGAAAATTTCCTGACCCTGAGATGGGCATATAGGTGCTTTGAATAGTTATAAATAAAAGCGTTAACAGTGAAGCTAATTTCACCTATAAAGACTAAAATTGAGTCATACCTTTTAAAACTTGTAACTTCACTCACATCCTTAAAAATATAGGTGCTTAATGGAACAAAAAAAATTGGGAGTGTGGTCAGAAAATAGACAGAATGCTAAATGAAGCAGCAAGAATACATGATACTAAGAAAATTTGGTCAACACTAAGAGGCTGTATAAAGATGTCGGGAGAGACATATAGGTGCAGATCAATGGTGTGCATATTTCGAATCATTTTAGGACAAGATAATGATATCAGAGTGGAACGAAGTTTGTTAAGGTCCCGCAAATAATTAATGAATTAGATATATCTCGGATGTTGAATTTTGTGAACAAACAAGGAGGTTAAAAGCTAACAAAGCTAGTGGTATTGATGGTATACCAGGAGAATTTTGAAAGAATTTTCGAAACTAGGAAGAAAATAGTGAATAAATAAATATTTAATAAAATAATGGAAGAAAAGGAAATTCCTAGGAATTGGAGGACAAATATGGTATTGCCAATTTACAAGGGAAAGGGAGATAAAAATAACTCAGCTAACTTCAGAGGGATTAGCTTACTGTCCATTCTAGGTAAGATCTTTACTGGAATTCTAGCAAAAAGATTGCAAAATTGGATTGAGAAGGAGAATAAACTATCAGAGTTCCAACAAGGTTTTATTCCAGGCAAGAGAACATTAGACATCTTTATTATTAGAACTGTAGATAAATATTTAAGCAATAAAAAGGGAAGGTTATATATGATATTTATTGACCTAGAGAAGGCATTTGATTCTATTAACAGTGAAGCATTGTGGATAAAATTAAGCAATAAGGGGAAAAGTCATGTATTTACAGAAGTAATTAAGATATATCAGGAGAACAAGTTGTGTATAAAACTACCAGGCTACAAAGTAACTAAATTTATATCGAGTAAGTTAGGAGTAAAACAGGGATGTAAACTTAGTCCAGTATTATTTAACCTATATATCGATAGAGATATCAAGTTGTAGTGTACATTCACCAGTTAATAATAACTACTGTTTGCAGACAACATCGTAGTTGGGTCCATATCAAGTGGAGGACTGAGAAGAGCAATCGAGGCAACCAATTCTTATTGCAATAAATGGGGTTTGAAAGTGAATGAAAACAAAACCAAGATTATGGTCTTCAGAAAAGGATACAGGTTGCATAAAGATGAGAAATGGGAGGTTAATAGAAGAGAAATAGAGGTGGTAAGGAGATTTGATTATTTGGGGACAAGGTTGAGTTCAGATGGTAGCTGGAAAGAACAAAAAAATATGTCTGTGGCAAAAGGTAAAATTGCCATTAGTGTTATAAGATCATGCTACAGTAAACTGCCAGATATAAATGTCAAATGGTTGGAGAGGATTTATACACAGTATTAGAAAATAGAATGTTACATGGATCAAAGGTATGGGGAATAGATGAGACTGATAAGAGTGCATAGATCCTTTTGTAAATATATATTGGGATTACCGATAGCATCACCTAATGGGGCAGATGGGGCAGCAGAATTGGAACTGCACAGGCATTCTACTAAAATTAAAATCTTGTCAAGGGCAATGAAATATTTATACAGAATTGCTAACTTGGAAGATGGTAATATAATTAAAGAATGTTTTCATATTGAATGGAGAAGTAACTGGGAAGGGTCTTGGACACAAAATGAATGGCATGTTCAAGCAGATAGGTGTGGGTCATTCTTGGATAAATGCAGAGTATGGGTATGGAGGCTTCTGGAAAGAAGTTGAGTTAAGATTAGAAGATATTGACAGACAAGACATTTTTACCAGTACAAGTGACAAAAGCTCACTGAGGTTATATAGAGAAATAAAACCAACCTGGGGGAGGAAAGGATATATAGACATATATAATTAAGTTAGAGCGAGAAGGTTTTGCCTGGGTGATAAACTTGAAAGGCATAGGTCAAGACAGTGAGCTAGATAAATGTCAATTGTGTGGAGAAGAGAATGCAGACTTCCACTGTATATTATATTGTAGTCAAAAGATATGGAGAGAGCAGGCCTGGCTACGTAAATGGGACAATTTGGGGGGGGGGGGGGGGGGGCGAAGTAGTAATTAGAAAAATGCTGTCAGTAAAAGGGGAAAAGAACAGGAGAAATATATGGAATTTTTTTAGGGAAAGTTAAAGAGAGATGGCTAAGAACAATCAAGAGAAAAATGTACATTAGGATAGGTGAAATGGCAAAATGTGTAAAAAAGCAATAGAGGGCCTCCTATACATAAAAACCTTGGGGGACCAAATATGGGGACCAAATTATTATTCAATGGCAAGCAACACGGTAGGATTTTCAGGATTTAGGAACATATGGTGTTTTCCAGTATGGATTTTATAATTGTAATCTTGATTTTGTATTCCAGTTGATGATGTAAAAGGAAAGATAAGAAATAAATTACAAAATTACAATAAATGTATACAGCAACGACAACAACCTGTAATACAAAATCATCTTCATGTTTATTTCCTGGCAGGAAGTATCAACAAATGCTTACAACAAAGAGTCTTACTTGTTGCACCACTTTTCTTATCTTGGCAAAAGGTTATACAAGACGCTACTGACAGCCAAGCACAGAACATCTACCTGTTTAACTTATTGAATCTTGGTTGCACAGATTAATACTTGATTCATTACAAACACGGAACACCAAACTTTATGAACTTCATAACTTAAATCAGCCAATCTGAATTATCACCTTTCCCGTCCCACTACATAAGTCCATCCCTGTGTTCGTATGGAGAGTTAATGAGAAAAATTTCACAATCTAAATAGCATCCGGATGGTACCAATGGCTTAGTTTTATTCAGGCGTGTGTGATAAAATGAAATAGAGCCTTACAAAACAGAACGAGGATCTATGCCATGTTAATGTAAATTATAGAGAAAAGGGGAAAATAATATGCCATTTAACTAAAATAAGCAAAACTTCACAGCCAACATATGGGAACCTGAACTATTTCTCAGGAAAGGAAATTTCACAGGCAGTCGAATTAATATCCTAAGACTGGTGTTATGTGGTCTTACTGGAGGCTTACTCCTCATTGTGCATTATGAACATAGATGTCAATATCATCTGCATCGCTTACTATGTACTGAGAATATGAGCCATCAGCTGCTAACTCTGTCACCATAATGAAGAGATGCATTAGGGAATGAGATAATGAATTGTATTGTTATGTGCTTAAAAACATACAATTCGACATTTCTAGTAGCTTTAACAAATACACATACAAAGTTATGAACAATATATTTCCAACAGAGAAAATATTCAATTTAGTCCGTCATTTTATCTTGTACTGTTTGTCCACTAACTCATGGCCACTGGCAGGAATGCGACGTGAGTAAAGAATTATAGGTTAATGGTGATATCTGAATCCAGGGATGTGATTATGGTTGCCATAATGACTCCAATATCATCCTTGGAATGTGTATTCATGCCAGATTAATGCAAAGAAGTTGCTCAAAACAGCAAAACTTAAATGTTATACAGTTATTCACCTCATACATTATGTTTACCTTATAAAAACTATAAGCAGGTGGAGTAGCGAGCTCTTCTTTGTAGTCAGATTCATTTTTGCTGCATCAATAGGAAGAGGAGGGCAAAGAACTGCTGCTGTCATCTCCCAACAAAATCACAAAAGATCACACATGCATGACAAGCGAATGACAATGTGGTCCAATGAAACAAAAAATGCATCTACTTTAAAAACTTTTTCTTTGGGTTTGTTTGTTTGTTTCAATCAGCCTGTAGAGATCTGTTTTCTGCATAGAACTGCCACACTAAATCCCTTTGTTCTGCAACCACAGTATTATAGCAGATTTAATAACACTCCTAGGCGGGGGTTTCTCCACTTATACAATACACTACGACAAGGAGCACTGTGTAACGCCACTACAGAAGACAGAGCTAATTAGGAGTTAACTTTTCTCGGATCCATTTTTCAAAGTTAACATGGTTTATCTGTCCATGGTGATTGCCTGCAGTTGTCCCAGCCTGTATAATGAGAAGAGTTTTCCAGGAACCTGTTTACACTATTTGCATGAACTATTATTATCAACGTACTTCCTGCATTCGTTTCTGCATGCATACCAAATTCTTCCTCACTTTTCCAGCACTTGCCATAAGTGATGTTGCTATTCACCAACTATCATCAATACTTCTTCCATTTTATCGCAAATGTTTTATTTTGATCAAATAATCGTGCCGCCAAGCGAACTTCGCCCCCATGAAAAATTTATCTTCTCTCGAACAATATGCGGAATGCCTCAACCCTTCCCTTCATTACCCTGGGGCCATCAGCTCGTGGACAGACAGTAGATACAAATCCTCTCTTTAATTTGGAAAAACCACTTCGTACTTTCTTTTAAAATTACGATGGAGTTCATAATTAAACCTACTCCGTTGTTCTTTAATACGCAACAGTTAGCTCTCTTTTAACTTTAGGAAATGACAAGTGCTCCAATATGCATTAAATTATATTACCGGTGCAAGAGACTATAAAAAGCAGTAGCAGAACTAAACTACGACGCCAAAATTTCACAGACAATTATAAGTGATCTATACCTACGCCCACAGAAAAGATACTACGCCAAACATTTAACATTAAAATGACAAACAAATATATTATTGATAATACCTGAAGAAGAGATCACAGAAGTAAACCAAATAGTGAGGCTGTTGGTAAAGGTGCACGAGGTGCACTTTGACGGCGCAGTTATGTTCGTATGGAATGACGTCACAGACACAAGTTGTTGCCAACAGCAAAGCTCTGATATATGCAAATACAGAGAAAGGTTGCCAAAACAATTCCTATTTCGTATTATAAACTAATGATACTTTAAGGGGAATACTGCGTAGTAATTATCATTATCATTATTCAACTATTATCTAATGCGCAAGGAAACAATGTGTGATGATAGTAATTATATTAATTAAAGAGGAATTGCACATATGTGTAGGTCTTGTTTCTTCACAGTGCTCCATAATGCTTTATAGATTCTGTTCTGTTCTTGCACGCTTTATCTATCACATTTCAAATCACATACTCTACACACGAAATTCTCTCCTGGTTAGTGTACGTGATGTTCTTACTAATCTTGTGGCGGAATACATGCGTTGCCAGCCTCGTAGCCAGATGCCATAGTTCATTATCTGCTTATGTGTCCAGTCCACCCAGTCTCTATATCACATTGCATCTGTTACATGGAAATTTTGGCCAGATTCTTTCTTCAATAGCATGTTGGGAGTTGACTCTATGAGTGATTAATTCTGATTTCCTTTAAAAAGAAAAGTACTATGTTCAACTCATATGCTAAACTTGAAGGTGCTTTTGGGAGTAGTAAGAATTAGTTTGAGGTACCTAGTTTTCAATATTAATAAGATTGCTTTTTGTCACTTTTCCCCAGTTTATTTCGAAATCATCATTGGGCAATGGCCCTGACATGACAGCACGACCGTTACCGTATTATAATAATACAAGATCCACAGCAGGCTATCGTGGAATATACCAACATTATGTAAGCAAATCAGCGTACTATATTACGCAGGCCTGTGGTACTCCTCCAATTGAAGTATTACTATCTCCTGCGAGAGGAGATACAGATGACCATGACCATGACCATGACGTGCTGGCTGGCTGTATATAGCCAGAAGGTTTTTGCTGCGTGCCCAACCGTTAGGGTTTTACCGCAGGTAAGATATTTGAACGGGATTTTGTAGGATGGATATGGTGTAGGTTTTGAGATTTGAAGAATTTTGTGAGGTTACAATTTGTACCTTCGGGATGAAAGGACAGGATGCAATTCCCTGCACCCTGGTGTTTTTAATTTAGTTTTGGGTTGGGGAGAATTTTGTTGCCAAACAACTTAGGAGATTATGTGGAGCTCAGCTTCAGCTGCTGTTTGGATTAGCTCCTGGGTTATCTTGGGTGCCCGCATGCCATACGGGGGACCCGATGTTGTCCAGAACGGCGTCTAGTGGGGTCATAATCTCCCAATGATCTAACAAGGGCGCTTCTATTAGTTGGTAAAGTTGCGTAGAATTTTGTGGCCGGCGCCTAACTTCGTGCTCCACATATGGAAGTCCCGAGGCTTCATTAAGCAACCTGGTAGGAAAATAGCGACCCACAGAAAAGATAGACCGTAGCCCTCTATTCTGTGCACGTTGAAGCCATGCCAAGCAGCTATCTGCGGCCATGCCCCAGATCTCTAATTCCTACTAAATGAAACATAAATAAAACCTAAATCGTATAAAAGCAACATAATTACATTTTTTATTAAACTTTGTAAATAATTACAAATACTCTATACCACCGTAACATATTACATGTGGTGCCATCTCTGGACAGCAATGAGAGGTCGGTAAGAGTATTGGATCTTCCAATGTTTGGTAACTTACAACATCTCTTCTTGTGGACAATCAACATAAGTAAAAGAATGTGTCTTATTGATACAATTTTTCAAAAGCAGGTAAATATGCTACACTCACACTGCTTTCTCAAACAACTCTTCTACAACACTTACTTTTCTATTTGCCTCAAGTTTAAGATAATAGCTGACAGTTAAATTGTACATGTAGTTGTTATACAAGATGCATACAAGAGACTGTAGTGATAGTTAACAGTGGGTTGTTACATCCTGTCCTTCAAGATCATTGTTATTACCATGAAGTTAGGACTTTTGTATTTTAACATTTCAAATGTTCAAAGGCATTATATAATTGCAACCAAAAGCAAATATCTCTGAAATAATTGACATAATAACTAGCATAAGTTAACAATTTTATGGCAATCCACCTTTTTGGTAATAAGATCTGTCCATACACATGTAATGATTTACCAGATACAGAAAATTACACAGCAGTAGCAGAAAGAAACATGCAGATACATTGAGTAAATGGAACTTACAAATTAGACTTTGTAATACATATCTAGCTTTGGATACTTCTCCGTTATTTGTAAATGCTTGGTATCGAGTTTACACAGTTTGAGTGCCTACATCCCGGGTATTTTGAGTATATTGATACTATATTACACAATTTAAGGAAAGTGATCGCCATTTTGAATGATCTAGAGTGTTTTACAACTGCTTTGAGGACCTTCGGAAGTATTCGGTATTCCTTTCAGGACATTTATAATAACTATGCGGCTATATGAAGTATTTGTAGAGAAGTCTCTACACGTTAAAAAATATTTTCAAAAATCAAGATATGGCGGAAGGTATTATTTAGATACTTCGGAGATCATTGAAGACATTTTGGACTAATGATGTTGTTCTAATTTGTTTTCATAGTAGCATAAGATTTTGTCACGAATTGATGGTAACAAAGTCTAGAGTATAAGGTCCAGTCATGTCTGAGGGGTGTACCACTAAACTTAGGTAATACGCAAGGAAACTGTGGCATTGCCAGTGGAACATTGCCATACTGTATACCAAAGCAAAAAAATTCTCTGGTGGCCTGTGACGCAGGGATGGAAGGGGGGAAAGGTTCACACACCCTCCTTGGATAGCTTTATGATACCACAAGTCAGTTCAGTTCGTTCAGTTACAGACCACTCAAAAGCATTCTGACTTCTTCTACATTTGTGAATATTATTATTATTATTATTATTATTATTATTATTATTATTATTATTATTATTATTATTATTATTATTATTATTATTATTATTATTATTATTATTATTATTATTATTATTATTATTATTATTATTATTATTATTATTATTATTATTATTATTATTATTATTATTATTATTATTATTATTATTATTATTATTATTATTATTATTATTATTATTATTA
>CM060949.1:87269788-87379788 GCA_030765055.1 Mantis religiosa
CTCTTTCTCTCATTACCTAGTTTCTTTCTCCTACAGTGTACATAGACAAGGAAGTTTTAAAGCGATAATAAAAGTATTTTTATATGCGTCAGAAAAATTAAGACATAATAAGACTAGCCTTTTTAATAGCTGGACTTTTAAAAGTCGAAAGATAATGTGATTACACTCACCATTCTCAGTACTCAGTGAAATTATAATTCAATGATTTCTTACACTTTTTATCACTTTATTAGAGCAATTTAATAATGCTAAGTAGTATTTATAATGAAAAAGAAATCCAATATTTACGGAACTGGTAGAATACATCGGATGAACTTGTTAACTTCCCCCCAAAATATTTTAAATTCGGAAGTGTTATTCTCTTTGCATCTTTTAGCGTTGAAATAATTATAAAAAATTAGTGAATAATTAATTAAAACGTGCATTCCGAATAGGTTCTCACAATTGAAGATTAAAAATGAACATCTAGATGTTTTGTCCTGCATCCTAAACCTAGACATGTTGTACTTAATATAGTACATTATATATATACCTCCATGCCTCCTTGTTACTTAATTAGCTCCATTCTCTCTCCCCCCCATTTTCCTTTCTTATATTCTTTACATTTCTTGCCCATTTTTATTTTAGTTTCTGCAAGAACTCACCTGTACTTCTTACCATCTTTTCCTCCTTTTCGTTTAACATTTTTATGGCCACTAGCCTCTTCTCCAAGCTAGCCCTTCCCTCTCTTGCCATTGCAGTAATCTACATATGGTTCTCGTCCCCAATTTATTTTTGTTTGTAAAACTGTAATGATTTAATATTTTCTAGTCTTCCCCATATTTCCTGCCTTTCTGTATCTTCTATTCTGCATTTTACAAATTTACGCACATCGCTTGTATTCCTTTCCTCTAATCTCCATATATCTCCCATTCCTACTTTTTCCATAATTCCTCCTGTCTCTGCCCACCAACTGTTTGAGTTCTCTAATCCTTTTTGCTGTCTCATGCATAATTTCATAATTTTCCATTCTTCTTTGGCCAAACTCCTATACCAAAATTTTATTATTCCTTCCATTATTATTCCATTTCTTCTTGTCTTTCCTAATTCTACTAAAGCTACTTCCCTAGGTGCTGATCTTGGTAAGCCTAGTAGCTCTTTACAAAACATTTTGTAGTTTTGGTCCACCGTTTTGTTTAACTCTACGCCCCCCCCCCCAGTCCCAGATCTCCACTGCATACAACATTTTGGATTTCGCTAGTGCTTCATACATTCTTTCTAACTACTTGGCTGTCATTTCTAGCTTATATTTGCATATTCTTATCCCATTCATTGCCACCCTTCCTTTTGCTTCAATTTTTCTCCTGTGTGCTCCCTACTTTCCATTGTTATTCAACCTCACTCATAAGTATTCAAATTCATTGACCACTTCTACCCTTTTGCCATTTAGCACCCACTTTTCATTTTTTTTTTAGTTTAACTCCCTTCTTGAAGTTAATAACTTTCGACTTATTTATGTATAATTTTATTCCCCACTCTTCACAGAATTTCTGGATTTCATTTATTGCCTTCTGCAATCCTACACCGTTGCTTCATGAACCCTGGACTCATTTGATCATCATTTCACTCAATTCATTCACCGTCCGATATGAAATAATGTTGGAGGACGTAAAAAAAAAACCGCATATAGCAATCCAGGAATTTCTTTATTTGCTATTACCGGACAATGCTGATTTCCTTCTTTAACTTTTCTATTATATCGTCTACAAATAAGTTAAATAAAATTGGACTCAGTTTTCATCCTTGTCTTAGGCCTATTTTTTCTTCTGTCATCTCAGTAATTACACAATGAAATGGGTCATAATTATTTAACATCGTTTGAGCTCACCAATTTCTACAGTAAGAAAACCCAAGTTCACTGAGTTCAAAATGGTATGGCAAGATTCCATATAGGTCTGCTGTGCTTGGAATTAGTAGGTAATGGTTAATTCGTAAGAAAAATAACATTCTCAGTTGGTAATTTTATGAAAATTATAGAAGTAAATTCCGTTTTACGCTGTCAGGTACACTTTTCTCGTTTATGTATCTGGAAACAACGTAAATGAGTTCGATTACACCATAAAAAGATAGTAGAGAAAAACGAAGTTAAATAAAGGTTATTAGAATGTTTCGGAATATAAAAGCTCCCTATATAATTTATGTTCTTCTTTATTCTAAGATATCTGGAAAGCTCCTCATGCAGTTCATAATAATTTAGTCAATGGGTTTTAAAGAGAAGCCATTGCTTTTTTATATCTATCTATGCTCATATGAATAAGCACAAAACAAAATGCTTTTAGGCAGCAGTAACAAAACACGTAGGTATCTCTGGTGAATTCCATATTCAATTACATTTTATTTTGTAGAAAACCATACTTTCACTTTCTAACCACGAATGAATTAAATAACGATACATAGGCAGAATTAAATCGTTAATCAGCCTTACAACAGCCCGGGTCTGGCAAGTATGAAGTAAACTAGATAAACAAATGTTCAAATGAGTCTCAGAGTGCGCAGCAAGATAAGGAATTATCCACGTAGCTCATTCCAATCAAAATTTGAATTCATTCTCTCAACAAATTAATAGCTGTGACACCCATTACCTCAAAATGATAAGGGATAAAATTGAGAAGCCCATTATGAGTAAACATCACGAATTATGTCACCAATATTTTTCTTAAACGTTTTATATCTAGAATTTCTTTTCCATGTATGCAGTTTATGTAAAAGTCGTAAGTCTGTTGGGAATGCTTCATAGAAGAACGTTGGATACATACAATTTTTGTACTAACTTCAACAGTTCAATTCAAATAATATCAATATATTTCCTTGAAACACAACCCAGCAGGGTGGCTCAGGCGGTTTCCTCTGTGGCCCAGATTCGATTCCCATGGCCGACCTACCCGACCCACGGGTTTTCTTGGGGGTTTCTCGGGTCGCTAGGCGAATGCTGGATGGGCTAATTACATCCCCCGAATTTCCTGCCCCTCCATTTCATCTCCATTATAATTTCACATCATCTGTTATCGGATGGTCTCTTTCAGGGCAGAAGTGTCGGTAGGAGTCTCGGAAATGAAATGAAATGAAATGTGTAGTGTTTAACGCCCGCTTTAACTACATACGGCACCGCAGGCGGTGACCCTGATGATACATGCGATGAAGATGGAGCACCGGGGGAACGAGATGGTGAGGGAGGTCCCGGAGAAAACCCGCCCTAGCGCCGTGTTGTCCACCACAATTCCCACTTTGCGGTCGCCTGTGATCGAACCCGGGCCGCCTTTGTGAGAGCTAAGCAGTCTAACCACTGAGCCACGGCGGGGCCAGGAGTCTCGGTGGTGCATGGCAGGATATATACCTACTCTTGCTAAAGTTTCCTCCTTGGGTAGAATGGTCTCTGGTCTTCGAACCCGGTCTGAACATTTCCGGACCACAGAAGGGTGGGATGCCGATTGTTCTCTCCTGCTTGGGAGATTCCAACTAGCAACGTGTAGGGACCCTGCCCTCTGCACTGTCGTGGTTCTTTGGGACCACCACCCACTCTTTCCTCTCGCCTCATCCTTCACCCCCTGGGGGTGCTCCACTTGGGGGCATAGGTACAATAGACCATGTTTGGACTTCCGTGACGAATCCCCTCCGTAGCGCAGTCCAGTCTTGAAACACATGTAACTCCCTGCCATATAATTAGGTAGGTGGTTCTCTAGTTATTGGAGAGATGGAGAAGTAAGCACTAACAGGTGCTCTTCAACAGGAACTATCTATTAATGACGGATGTTATGCTGGAAAAAGTACAAACCTATAAAGATCACGCTGCTATGCGTCATGATATTTTTACTTTCTCCACTATGTATTTGTAGAAACTACCGTATTCTAACAAAAAATGTATATAGAGAATTCCATTATAAACGAACTTGGTATTTAAGTTTAACACTTTATAAGGATGCAACACGGAGATTATCGAGAAAATTCACCCATTCCAAACTAACCTTTACATGGAAAATTTTGATTTTATAAAAATTACTGTAACGATTTCCATTAAAATAATTTAAAAGTTTGAAACTTTTAGGAATATACTCATTACACTCTGGATGACTTTTCAATAACTCAGAAAAGTAAGAGATGGACAAAATCCTACTTCATAAAAATGGAAATATCCTTAAAACACAATCTTTTTATCGGAAATATATATATATATATATATTTTTTTTTTTTTTGGAGTGAACCATTTCGCAGATATTCCTTGTTATTTGTCTGAAATTTCCAATGTTTATACTTTTGCTCAATTGTGAGGTCGTTCCTTTGTAAATTATAAAGGCATCACGTGGCGACCAGCTAGGAGTTGACTGTTGCGTATTTCATATTCACCTTGCACCTAGAGAAAAATTAGCAATTGGATAAAGTATATTGCGGTTAGAATGAAGTAGACTGAGAAGTGTTTGTAAGAATTGTTTTACAGGAGCATAGAAGCTCATGTGAGTGTAACATATCAGTTCGTTTCTTCAGGATTTCATGTCATTTAACCCGTTAGGCCACTTTGAGCAATGCATTAAGTGGCAAAATGATGATCACATGAGCTCGTGATCTATTGAGCTTAATAGTTACTCTACATTCATCTTCGAGGATAAGGAAATACCGACAGAGCTTTGTTTTGATAACGACCATAGAGCCAATTTTCGGGAGACGACCATCTTGGCAAAACGCAACAGTTACTGGGAGCAGAGAATTAAGAAGGCTTTGGCCATTTCCTCCGAGAGGAGCACGCTTATTCGTGATACTGGATTTCAGTTCAGCTGCTCTTGAAAACCGGCCTTAAATGGAAATCCGTCGACTTAAGAAGCACAGATCAATAGAGCCTGATAATCAAGTTAAGTTGCTACATTTCTTTGACCCAATTAATGTCCTATACTCACGCAATCTCCTGACCTAGCATTTAATTTACTGAAAATAGTCTTTTGTTCAGTAATGCGAATTTTGATAGTGTTTTGTCTTTGTTTATATTCTTGTTATATCCAGTGGTTCATTTTTGTTTACAACGTTTAATAAATATCCTGATGATGGGAGAGATGCACACTCCCGAATGTCGATTTCTAAATTGTCTTTCCACCTGACTTACTGCCCGAGAAGAAATTGAGCACTAACCAGTTCATTCACCCTGAGATTCGAATTCTGGACCTCTTGAGTCAAACTACCGTAATACTACAGACGTATACAAGAAATATTTTGTGTCTTGCAATAGGGAAAGGAATTTAATGTGATCTTCCAAGAATTCAATATAAACTGAATACTGCCAACCTAACAATAGGATTTCAAAACAGACTGTCAGTAAAATCTATTTTACAACTCTTGTTTTGAAATAACCCCAGTGCTAAATGTGGTATCATTTTATATTTACAAATGCGAAATTGTGTTTTAAAGTCCATAAATAGAAATGCAGATCACCATTTTGCACTAAAACAGAATAAAATGAATGCACACATGTAACAGAACGGTCTGTATACAATCATATAAATCTATCAGTTTACATAACCTAGTTTGAGTAAAAACAATTTAACAGTTTTCCAAATAATTGAAAATACTGTCAATTTTACAAAGGGGATTAATAGTTTAGTTGCTCAGTAATTAAAATCTTGTTTAAAAATAGTAAAAGTTGATTAATCCCTTCCCAGCGAAATGAATGTAGTACGTATTTCAAGGAAATTATAAAAAAAGCTAAAAAGTATAGAACACTGCTGTAAGTACTAAAACATTCCAAACAAATCCAAACGAGTAAAATAAAGCCCAGGTTTGTTTTGTTATAACAAACGGTTGTCGTTCTATAAGATAATTCTTGTACTGCCAAAGTAACCGCTGCAATTAACACGACCATGTGTTTATCCCATACATTCTGGGAAGTTGTTAGTCTTCTTATTCTGCATTACAGATGTAAGCCTTTGCCCTGTTTCCATGTCAAGAGACAGAGTTTATCCATCTGGCGCATGACCGCCCAACTCATCTTCAACCTTTATGTTGATTTTGAAGTGGTAATCTATTTTGTGGCATTGTTCCAAGGATTAGGATTAGGAATACTACGGAGGGGATTCAGCACCGAAACCCATGGCTTATTGTAACTAAGCCCCAATTGGTACATCCCGGAAGGAAGGATGATGCGAGAGGAGATAAAGGGCGGCCGACCAAGGAGTCACGACAGCACCGAGACATCCATAAACACTTCCATCCTTAAAAAGACCATCAGATGAGAGATGATGTGAAATGATAATGGAGATGAAATAGAGGGACAAGAAATTCGAGGACCACTTCGGTAGCGTAGATGGTAGCTGAGGCGGTCCGCCCCATAGCGAACCACGTCGAGCTCTCCCTTGTACTCAACGCTTCACAATTAAGGATCGGTGGCGTGAGGAGGTTAAGGAAAGGGAGATCGTAATCGGTTCGAGGTGACTTGTAGTTCCTGCATGAGAACTCTCATCTGTACTTCAGGAGCGGGTGCGTCCTGACTGGTTGTTGGTTGAATGATGACACCTCGAATCTGGTAGACACAAGTTTATTGTTGTCCTTAGCCTCCTTTGCTCGCCATCGTAAAGTCGTCGTCGGTGTGGTTGCTGTGTTTAGCGTCACTGTCAATATTGTGATGTGAAGAGCAGGGGCAGTAGCACTGTGTTGTCGAATTGGATATATGTATCGTCTTCTCTATATATTAGTCTTTGAACTGGCTGTCACTGGAGTTAGATATTGCACTCGGTGCATGGCGCGAAGGTGTACTTCTTAGGCGGCGCCGAATACTCGTCCGTCTCACGTAGGACTCAGGACCGAAGTGTTCTTACTAGCAAAACCTACTTTCCGCCATCACTTTGAATTACCCCACTCTAGGTATTTCTCGGAGTTTGCAAAATCACATGAAAAAATATCAATTTTCTATTGGCTGATAACTATCCCCACTTGAGATCAGTGTTCAGAATTTCCAGTTTCGGACCTAAGGTTCCGAATGAAAAAATTTATGCGAAGGCATGTGCTCTGCGCGTCGGACAAAATCTTATAGCCTGTTTTCAGAAGCACGCCTTGTCACTGTGGCGGTCTCCGGAGTATATGCTAACATTATGGCATATGTCTAATTTGGTATACGTCATTTATTTATATTTATTGGTTTGTTTGTGTTAGTGTTTTTCTGATATCAGGTTATATGTCGTCTCAGTGTTCCTAGGTGACAGGGGCTGCGTCATTGCGTGTCTGCTCACGTTCAAGAGTTAGCCAGTTCAAATCTCGGTTAGGGTGAATTACCTGGGTAAGGTTTCTTCCGGGGTTTTCCCTTATCCTAAAAACGAATGTTGGTTAGCTCTAAGCTGCATGGACCCTGGACTCATTTGACTAGCATTTCACCCATTTCATTCATCGTTCGATATGACTTAACGTTGGAAGACGTAAATTACAACAACAACAACAACAACAAATAACAATAAAAACAATTCGATGATGTGACTAACATACCCATCATTCGCCTGACGATCCGGGAAAACCCCCAAAAATCCCATGGGGCAGATAAGTCGGCCACGGAAATCGAAACCGGACCTCCCGAATGTTAGCCACCTGAGCCATCCCGCTGGATTGGCATCCTTTATATCTGTTCTAACCAGTTATTTAGTATTTGATTTATTCTGTCGTTTAAATTGAATATATTTAATTCTGTTCTAATTTACTCATTATATTTTTATCTAAAAGTGTATATCCCACTACAGAAAGTAAGAATTTAATTTCGGTTGATTCTATCTGTCTTCTATCTGATCTTATAGATGTCCAATTCTCACAGGCAACTGCCATGGTTTTATAGAATGTTAACTGAGTTGTTTTCTTTTGTTTCTGTTGGTATTAACCAAACTGAGGAAAAGTCTCCAAATGTAACCAGAGATTATTATAATGGAGTAAATAGACACAGACATCTTTTGATGAAAGCCCATTGCTTGTGTTATACACATTGCAATCTGAAGTAACAGATGCCTTTCAGAAATAATGAAAGAATATTTCAAGATTATAGTGATACTTTCAGTTCATGTGACCGACTTTACCGGTTTACTTTCTTCTTTCGCTTTAGGTACCTGGTGAGGTTACCTCTTGAAAATCTCCTTGGAAACTATAAATTCAACTCCATAGCCTAGCATATGCCGATACATATAAATATCGATATGTCGTACAATAAATAGGAAAAAAAATTATAACAGAGCAACCTTTTCAGAGACATCACTATGTAGAATAGCAGGGCACCCTTTCCCATTGAACCTTTATATTACCTGGATACAACCCTTCCGATTTCATCTCAGGTAGCTGAGTCTTCCTTTTCTATTAAAACTGTTACTCTCAGCTGAATGACTATCGTTTACAGGACGCGGAAGATACCTGGAAGCTCTCCACTTCCGTTTTTCCCACCAACCCTTTCCGACACCATAAAAAACGATGCAAAAAGGGTCCCCAGGACAACAGGAAGGGTTATGAGTTTGCGCAGTAGGCAAAAATGTGTTCTAATACTGATATGAATGATAAAGGTAACTTTTCTAAGGTAAAAAGGGTTGGGATGAAATACTTCTGCTCTTTTGCCTTCCGAACCCTCTTTTTTTATTCTTTTAATGGTCGGGAAAGGGACGTGTACCAAGTGCTGTGTAAGGGTTAAAGAGAATGGAAGACAGGTATCGAGCTGCAGTCATTGGGCCGTGGAGATGCTTTCAAAAAGGTGTTTCGGAGGCAACATATGTTAGGCGGCAAAGGGTTCCGCGAGAACCGTTATGTGTGTCTGGATTAGTAAGTGCACTGTCGTGGTTCGTTACCCTAGTTTCTACTTCCCTCCAGACGGAAGGAAGGAGCGATTCCGTTCGATTTAACAAGGAATTGTATAAGGTCTGCCAATTTTTCCCCCAGTATTGCTTGTTTGTTGAGAAAATGTAAGATCGGCTTTTTCCTAGAGGGAGGATCTGTTTATTACGTTAGGACATTGCATTTCCTCTTTGTGCCTGTTTCTTCTACGGCTCAAGTGCAAGGAGGGCTTACTGCATACAAAACAAACACATTTCTTGACCCTTAACCTTAACGTTACAGGGAGCACGAATAAAGTAAAAGCAAAGAGATAAAAAAAGTACCAGGAAAGATAGGGCAGGGGGCAAAAAAAAAAAAAAAAAAAAAAGGAAAAGATACTGAAAACAGGATAAAACTTTAAAGTCTTGATATGAAGGGAGTAATAAAACGAAAATAACCGTAGAAACAATTGCAAAATTGGTGAGGAGAGAGAGAGAGAGATGAGAGAGAGAGAGGGAGGGAGGTGCGGGAGAGAGAGGATAAGAGGAATAAAAAGCCGAAGAGAAGCACAAAATAACAATCATAAGCTGGGATAGCGAAGAGAAAAGATTACGAAAGCTCCAAACAGATAAAGCAGCATTTAAGACGAAGAAGTTGAGGAGAAGCTGCTTGAAGAAAAATGCAATGAAAGCAGATATACAAAAGGCTATTAGATAATACTGGAATTGGGCCAAACAGGGGAGATCGTTAGATTACTGCTAAATATAATACGAAATCGATGACCTTGTTTTTAAGAGAGTGGTATAAAGATCTGGTTTCCTAGAATATATAAGGAATAGAACCAAAATGGCTCTGGTTTGAAGTAGGCGTTACCTATCAGCGGTGTAGGATTACGGAAATCACATTTTGTTTATTAATCATTTTAGGAAAGATCTAAAGACATTTTATGACATAATTTATCTACTGCTTAGCCTTTTGTGTATTTTTATGGACTCCTCTGTATTTTCTCCCTCACTTAAAAATTAGGGGAAGTATTGTGTTCTATTCAAAAATTTAATATGGAAACTTTTAGCCAAAAAATCGTTCTTTTAGACACATTTTTTATTTTCTCTCTTATCGGCACATTCGGCACATATGTACGTGGAGGAATTGCATTCTACCCAAAAATTGATGTCAAGATTTGACCAGAAATGCATGTTTGAGTCTTTTTGAATCCATAAAATAAATAAATTTTAGAAAATTAACTATATGTACATTTCTGTATGCGAGTCTGTAAACAGAATAAACCGAAGACGAAAATTTCGTTAACTAACAAAGTTAATCTTAAGTTCATAATCTCTCAAGAATGCGGCAAGATTTGTAAGATTCAGCCATCCCAAACTGTCCTTTATATACAAAAGTTTTCGATACTTCTTACTTTAGCAAAAATGACTCACCCTTTTTATTAAAATACCATAAATATAAGTAATAATATAAGAATGGTGAAGTTAATTGCTGTGGAATAGAACAAGAGGTTATTGACTTGAATGCTTATTATTACTCTAATTTGCAACGTTATTATAAAAAACAATAATAACTATATATGTACAGTAATAAATATGTTCTGACATCCTTAATTTATTAAAAAATCCAAGTTAAGAACTTTTGTAATCAAAGAAGTCATACTACTTATACAACGAAATAACATTATAGAAATTTTCAGATATCTTTAGACAAAATTTACTTCAAATATTTCTTATAGAATCAATTTTTTTCTAAGATATTATTGGTTTGAAAACTTCAATACATTGTCATGTTTTATAGTGCTGTCGCTATTGAGATAATTTCAACAATGTCATAGATTGGATTGTTCGGAGGTGATGCGGTATCTCGATCATACTGGTCGTTTGTACCTATGCGTCAAGTCGGGAACCCCCGGGAGGGAGGATGAGGTGAGAGGAGGCAGAGAACGGCGACCCAAGGAGTCACTACAGTACAGAGAGCGAAGTCTGTACACTTTACTACGAGGGCTGTTCAATAAAGAATGATCATCATTTTTTACGGTCATAATTTTTAGCACTAAAATTCAATCTTATTATATTCTGTTAGCCTAATGTGAAACAAATACGCCGTAGTAGTTTCATTGTTGGTACTCCTGGTTCCCGCCTGTGAGAACCAGGTAAGTTCAGACATGTTCAGTCACGCCTACCGCTGCAGTGGAGGTAACATGCGAGGAACAATATGCGGCTTTGAAATTCTGCTTTCTTCTCAACAAATCTTCAGTTGAGTCCTACACAATGTTACAGGAGGCCTATGGAGAGTCTGTTCTTCCCTACAGCACAGCTCGAAGGTGGTTTAAAATGTTTAAAGAGGGGAGACAATCAATTTCAAAGGAAGGTGGACCCGGTGCTCCAGTTACTGTTCTTGCCCACCTCGTTAGCGTAGATGGTAGCATGCCTACCTCACGTTCAAGAGGTCCCGAGTTTGAATCTCGGCCAGGGTGATTTACCTGGATAAGGTTTTTCCGGGGTTTTCCCTTATCCTTACAGACGAATGTCGGGTAGCTCTAAGCCCCATGGACCCTGGACACATTTGAGCATCATTTCACCCATTTCATTCACCGTCCGATACGACTTAACGTTGGAGGACGTAAAATTATAAAAGTAAAAGAAGTTACTGTTCTTACGGAAGAAAACATCAACACTGCCGCTGCCATTGTGGGAGGATTGACGAATCACCTTAAAATCACTTTCTGAATTACTGAACATTTCATTGGATGCCACCCCCACGTTTGTGATAGAAATATTATACATGAGACGTGTTTGTGTTCGATGGTTTCCAAGACTGTTGATTCCCGAACAAAATGACATTCGCATGCAGGTCAGCATGCATTTTAAGTTGATGTTAGAGGAAGATCCGGAGTTTATTTCAAACGTAATCACTGCTGATGAAACTTGGCTACATCATTTTGATCCTGAGACCAAACAGCAAAGCTCAGTGTGGAAATCTGGAAATCTCCTTCATCATCAACCCCTTAAAAAGCAAAAGTGGTTGATTTTATGGAAAATTATGGTCATCTTATTCTTTGATATTTATAGAATGGTTTATAGGATATTGTACCTGCACACACATCAGTAACTGGACAATACTACAGGGGTGTCGTAAAAACATTGCAAGTCCATATCAGGTGCAAAAGACCACATCTCCGTAAAGTAGGCTGGATGCAGCACCACAATAATGCGCTGCCGCATATTGCCAATGTTGTTGCTGAAAATCTTGCAAAAATCAACGTGAAGTGCATCCCTCACCCTCCCTATAGTCCGGATTTAGCTACATGTGACTCTTTTCTATTCCCTAACTTGAAGAAACGCCTTCGTGGAAGGCATTATCCATCATCAGAAGCAGTGGTGAAGGCTGCGGATGCGATTTTGAAGGATCTCTCAAACAACGGTTTCCAGCATGTCTTTGATGACTGGCAGAAACGCTGGGACAAGTGCATCGCATTCAGGAGAGACTATTTTGAGAAGGAAAATAAAATTTATGAGGATGAGTAGAGGTAGGTTGTAAAAAAAAAAAAAAAAAAAAAAAAAAAAAAAAAGTGATCATTCTTTACTGAACAGCCCTCGTAGATAGAAACTCCCCGACGGTCCAAGACAGTCGTCATCCCACTTAACGTGGCCCCGAAATAGTCATGAGGCCGATTTGGAAACCAGAGGCACCCCCCCCCCTTCCCCAGAGCAAGGAACACTACAGGCAGACTTACAGAACCGGCATCCCACCAGCCGCGTTTTTGAATCGGCTCACTAGGCCGGCTCGGAGACCGGAGTCTGTCCCACTGGAGGAGAAACTGCTCACTCAGAGCCTATCATCCCGCCATGCACCGCCGAAAATTCCGCCGATATTACCTACTACCCTGAAAGTAACCACCAGATGAGAGATGATGTGAAATGATAATGGAGGCACACGAAATTCATGGGATTCACCTAGCGCCCTTGGAAAACCTCCAAAATAACCCATGAGTCAGGTAGCTCGGCCACGGGAATCGAACCCGGGGCACAGATGAAACCGCCTGAGCCATCCCGTCCGGTTCCCAATGGCATAGACAGACTGGAAATTTTAAGGCCAGCTCATAGCATCCCGCTTTAAAACATCTGCTTGTTGAGTTTTCTCTATCCCCTTTATACCCTACAACGAAATTTGTAAAGAGACATTTTCTCTGAAGGTTAATGGGGTTGTAGTGGTATTTTAAGGAAAGAAAAATAAGTTTTCGTAAAAATAGTTTGTAAAAGCAATAATAGGCAGAGAGAGAGAAAGAGAGAGAGAGAGTGTGTGTGTGTGTGAGAGAGAGAGAGAGAGAGAGAGAGAGAGAGAGAGAGAGAGAGAGAGAGAGAGAGAGAGAGAGAGAGAGAGAGAGAGAGAGAGAGAGAGAGAGAGAGAGAGAGAGAGAGAGAGAGAGAGAGAGAGAGAGAGAGAGAGAGAGAATATGTGTTGTGTATGGAACTGAAAATACTAAGACGGGAACATCATTAAATTACACATATATTTTATGTGCAGTATTGTTGAAGGTCGAAACACAAATATTTTCACGAAAATCGCCCTGCCTTAAACTACTTGCTTTGAAAACTATTTATTTTCTCAAATATTGCTAATAAGTTTGATTAAAATGTTACATATTTGAGATACGGAAATGAAAAATAAAGAATACGTCTTGGTTTAATTATGAATATCCCGTAAAATATCTTTTGAATCCTACTATGGATAATTTCACATACATAACTGAGAAACCATAAACATTGAATAATATTATTTACATCTTTCCCAATTGTACTGATCTAATTTAATGTAATATTATTACCGAAGGTAAAAATAAACAATGAATGAGTCACAGATACCTTTAATGATACACTTAGAGGAGTAAAGACAGAAGTACCTGAACAGCCAGCTCAACTGCTGAGCAACTGAAGTGTTTTATCTCGCTGTGCCAGTCTCTCAGCCGTGTCCCATGTCCACCTGATACATCGGCTCCCCTCCCAGATCGATGCCACCAGCAAAACAACAAGGATTATAACTCAGCGGGGTTGCTGGGAGAACTTCTTAAGTCTATGCGCCGCTACACTTTATTACTCGTTGAGGCAGTATGTTCAAGACCCGTCACTCATGGAAGTGATTAGATGCACAGTTGCACCAGCTCCTATGTTTATTCTGCGTAATTCATTATTGTTATTTATTAACTATTATTATAATGTGTATGTTTCGCCCAAACTGGTAGCTATAAAATGCTTTTTAATTCTTTTTTAATTCTTAGGCTTTAATTATGATCGTATCTTCGTGTCAACGTAAGCATTAAATTCATTTTCTATATGTTCCGCTAGTGTCATATTACGTAGCAAATACTAGATTATGTCAAAAGGAGGTTAAATTATTTCTATTTATACGAAATGGAAAAGGGTCACTCTTAATTTGAAAAGAATTCACCCTTGAATTTGAAGCAATAGTGGTTAGTGCAGGGTAAAGCAATGAGGTTTCTCTCTGGGTATGCGTGGATATGTATGAGAAGGATGGTTTTAATGACACTTGAATGCCCGTTTCAAACTGGTTTAATGACTGCTTCTTTTATTATTAAATTAAACTCCAAGTTGCTGACCAAGGGTTACCAATATACCAGTTTAGAGTTACTGAAGGTGGAATGCTTGTTACTCGATAATACTTAATTCGTTCTTCACGTACATATGAACCAACAAATATCTTCTCTCGTCGCTTCTGGTCTCCTTTGACCAAAACAGAAGTGATGACCTTAATGGCTTGTCAGCCACGAACTGTCCCTCCTTACTGGGCAGAGCTGCGCACGGGTGTGTTTCACTTCTGGAAGCTCTCTTTTCACACAAAGATTCCCTTTGTGACTATTCTGTCCATGGAGATTGTTAGTCTCGGTCATGCCATTATTAAGGATCCGAACAATATCCTTTTCAAACAAAGTCAAGTGATATCCCTTAGAATTCTGTTTCTCCTGTGTCTTTTGTTACACAACTTAACGAACTGCACCTGTTCGTGTCGTACCAAATATACAATACTTCTTTGAAATCCATTACGATTCTTTATGCATCGTATCCCTTAACTCCTGTATCAAATTAAATACTGTAATAATGGTCATATTGTTCATTCACGGCAATCAAAGATGTTATGCAAAACAAATGCTACTTTAAGTATAGAAAAATGTTAATTCCTGAAAACTACGTTAATGAATTTACATTCACTTAGCCTGACAACATTTTCATTGTTAAGTCATCCAGAACTGTAATCCAGATGTGTACTACTCCAAAAGCCATCTAACTTAATTCAGCTTTTCTTGAAAAGACACGATGAACGAAATAATTCTCAGAACGTGTAACTCACTACCACTTATGTATCTAAAATAAGATGGCGTATCTCCATATGGGGATGCGGATTTTAAGTCCATGGTGTAGGGCCGGTGCCCCCTCATCGTTAGGAATATGAGGAGCTACGTTACGTAGCGAACTCCGATCAAGATAGCTCACTTTCCAACTGAGGATGTGTGATGCTGGCCACATCTCCTTCCCACATCGACTGGATGATCGGCCGGCAGTCGTACTGGCAGTTTCTAGCTCGCTTGCGAGCTGTTACGACATGGATTATTATTATTATTATTATTATTATTATTATTATTATTATTATTATTATTATTATTATTATTATTATTATTATTATTATTATTATTATTATTATTATTATTATTATTATTATTATTATTATTATTATTATTATTATTATTATTATTATTATTATTATTATTATTATTATTATTATTATTATTATTATTATTATTATTATTATTATTATTATTATTATTATTATTATTATTATTATTATTATTATTATTATTATTATTATTATTATTATTATTATTATTATTATTATTATTATTATTATTATTATTATTATTATTATTATTATTATTATTATTATTATTATTATTATTATTATTATTATTATTATTATTATTATTATTATTATTATTATTATTATTATTATTATTATTATTATTATTATTATTATTATTATTATTATTATTATTATTATTATTATTATTATTATTATTATTATTATTATTATTATTATTATTATTATTATTATTATTATTATTATTATTATTATTATTATTATTATTATTATTATTATTATTCTTATTCTTATTCTTATTCTTATTCTTATTCTTATTCTTATTCTTATTCTTATTCTTATTCTTATTATTATTATTATTATTATTATTATTATTATTATTATTATTATTATTATTATTATTATTATTATTATTATTATTATTATTATTATTATTATTATTATTATTATTATTATTATTATTATTATTATTATTATTATTATTATTATTATTATTATTATTATTATTATTATTATTATTATTATTATTATTATTATTCTTATTATTATTATTATTCTTATTCTTCTTCTTCTTCTTCTTCTTCTTCTTATTATTATTATTATTATTATTATTATTATTATTATTATTATTATTATTATTATTATTATTATTATTATTATTATTATTATTATTATTATTATTATTATTATTATTATTATTATTATTATTATTATTATTATTATTATTATTATTATTATTATTATTATTATTATTATTATTATTATTATTATTATTATTATTATTATTATTATGATTATTATTATTATCATTATTATCATTATTATCATTATCATTATCATTATCATTATCATTATCATTATCATTATCATTATCATTATCATTATTATTATTATTATTATTATTATTATTATTATTATTATTATTATTATTATTATTATTATTATTATTATTATTATTATTATTATTATTATTATTATTATTATTATTATTATTATTATTATTATTATTATTATTATTATTAATATTATTATTATTATTATTATTATTATTTACCACGATATCGACTGTGGAAGGAGAAATTGTGCCTTCTACTCTTACTTGAAGAGTTCCTCTGTTAGGATGTGAATCTTTCAGCCATATTAACCTTTTGTTTTATATTTCATGCTTACAATAAAAATTCTTAAATTAGTTCCCTACTATTGTGTGTTTCAAATGGGAAGGTGTTTTGTCCTTGAGCGCTACTAGGTGAGCAACCAATCGGAGTCCAGCGGTGTTGTATTGCACTCCCCCTAAGTGGTGTGTGGAGAGCGGCAAACTCATCAATCTCTAATAAATACTATTCGCGCTAAGACAAAAATTCAGATTTTGCAAAAACTGATCCACGAGGAAGGAGGAGGTAACTGTAAAAACCTCATATTTTTAGCTCAAATAGATTTCCTATGCAAATAAATAAAGTAGATACCATTATATTATAACAATGCATTGCGAGGACGTTATCACTGCAATGAATATTATTATTGGTTGGCATGTTTGCGTGAACGTATATTTGAAATTACTCAGAACTGAAACGTAAACATTTGACATGACGTGGTAAAAGAAATATGTAAGTACTATGAATAAGCCAAAGTGTTTGTTAAATTCGATGAGAGGAAACGATACACTTCTTGCGGGTCTGGCAGAACATGTCTGGTCACATTATATCTTTGTTTATGAATAGTTCGTAATCTCTATTTACTCTAGAGAGTTCAAAGCAGCATTATTCAGTTACCCTTCCATGAGAAAGTGTATAAGCTGGATCCCCCCTTTACTACTGCTAGAACAATCCAATTGAGTTAATGTGGGCTCAAATTATGTTGCAAACAGAAATAATATTTTTAAACCAACTGACGTTGAAAGACTTATTCACGAAGAAATTGACAAGGAACACAACAAGATTGGGAAACTGCGTGAGACATCAGATAACTACAGACTTTTGGAAAGAAATAGCACGTAACGAGATTTTGGAACCTATGACCATAAATTTGGAGCATTCAGTCGTTGAAGACAATGACAATGACGAATTATCTCTTAACGTAAGTAACATTCACAGCTATACGGATGCACCGCTGGTACTTTCGTTGAATTACAAAAGTAATTCATAAACTATAATTAACTTTAAACTAAATATTTAAAACATTGGCTTTATATAAGTACGAATATTCATGTTGCAATTGTGATTTCAACAACTGCATTATCATAAAACTTTGGAAAATTCAGTTTGCGTTCCCTTACGTCTAGCGCCACGAACACTCGCAAGTGTGCGAGAAAGAGGGTGATATAAAAAGAGTGGAGATAACGAGGTGGCAACGCTGAAGGCTCTAACGCATCTGAGTCGCTGCAGGCGAGAACTCTTCCCATTTGAAACACATAATAGATTCTTAAATGTTTACAAAACAACTCCTTATCACAGAGAACTCGTACTATGACTTTATATACAACATGAAGGATGAAGTTAATGCAAACGCATTTTTAGTGATTAATATGAATAGTTTTGCTTTGGAAAGGTTTCAAGAACTTGATAGATAAGCACAATTTTAACAAATTTATCCTTAGAGAATTTTAATGGCATGAATTTTTATGGCAAATAAAGGAACAAATGAAAGACGTGGGCATGTTGTGTAATAGCTATACTGTTGAAGAAGTTAGAAGAGATCTCAGAGTATTGGAAATTGCAGTAATTAAATCGAGAATTTAAAATTAACTGTTCCTCATTTGAGGGTGGTGAAGGATGAACTAACAAACAAAACTACTCTCATAGTACTAGAGTGATGATCACACAAAAATATTAAAGACAAAATCATATTCTTCCTGATTTGTAATTCTGTTCAACTTGTATATCATGACGAACAAGTGCTTCTAGAAAGGTAATATGATTTTTAGTAAACACTAATCATTTAAGACACCCCTGATGACCAACTAAGTATATTACTTTGATAAATGAGTTTTCATTTTTCTAAAGAGTGTGTTTATACCTAGCATTCTTGTTTTCGTATTTTGAAAGAGTGGCTGTGCAACTCAGTTTTCTCCTAAGCAATGATATAATATGCATAAGAAGAATCTTAAATTCATTTAGGCATAAAATACAGCATTTACTGTTAGTGTATATAATAATAATAATAATAATAATAATAATAATAATAATAATAATAATAATAATAATAATAATAATAATAATAATAATAATAATAATAATAATAATAATAATAATAATAATAATAATAATAATAATAATAATAATAATAATAATAATAATAATAATAATAATAATAATAATAATAATAATAATAATAATAATAATAATAATAATAATAATAATAATAATAATAATAATAATAATAATAATAATAATAATAATAATAATAATAATAATAATAATAATAATAATAATAATAATAATAATAATAATAATAATAATAATAATAATAATAATAATAATAATAATAATAATAATAATAATAATAATAATAATAATAATAATAGTAATAATAATAGTAATAATAATATCGAGCAAGGTACTTCTTATATACCCATACCTCTTATGTTTCTGTGCTCCGTGGCATGCACTCGTGCTAACAGATGGCGCGGATGTTTGCCCATAGAAAAGAATACTCTTTGCTGGCTCAGACTTCCTTGGCATCGCATCGCCCTCTCTGGCTGAATGGATGTGAAACTAAATTACTCTGAGCGGAAAAAATATTGTGTTTGTATTATATCATAAAAATGTTTTAAAAATAAATTCCTCACAGTGAGAAAATACACTGAATTTCAGGGCATGGTCGCATGTGTTACTTGTGTGTATATCCGATCAAGCGAGATGGCTCCGTGGTAATGTGAGAGACTTCCTCGCGGTGGTCCTGGGTTTCATTTCCATTGTCCGCTTACTGAAGACCTCTCTTGGTTTTTCCGTAGGTTTGTCTGGTCGTAGACAAATGCTGATGCAGTTTATCATCTACCGCGATGTGCTAGCAACCATGTTGCGGCAGATGGCAGGCTACGTACTTACTCAAAGTAAAGAGATTACTCCGTTGACATAACACTTGTTGAATGGTTCGTTCTTCGCGCTCTTTAGGCATCTCTAAGTGTAAATAGCTTTGGAACTTTTAGGGACTTTGTGTAATTAAAAGTGTATATTCTTAATGCTGATATGTTGCATAGAACTAGATGTAGTTAAAGAAATATCAGGCAATTTTTGAAATTTCGAAGCATTATAACTCGATTGTAAAAATGTTTCCAAATAGAGTGTGAGAACTCCTGCAAATTATTTAAATGAACTCCAGTTACTTGTGTGGCACAAGCCCGACAAAGGATAAGTTCTGTCGCACGTCTCATATTTCTCCGTCCAGAGAAGACAATAAGTAAAAGGGGGGGGGGGGAGAAGTGGGAAGGAAGTATAGCCAATGAGCTACAGATATAAAGTGATAAATTCTCAACATTCAGGTAATCAGTAATGATCGGTCCAATAATGCCACGAGGCTGAGTGTACGTTGTGATAAACATTCCAATATCAGAAAATGTCTAAGATGGGGCAAGTTATCGCTCCAGTTATCGCTCGTTGGAAATGTTAGTGGTGCCTAAATAAAATATTCAGATTTGGGAAATCTTTTATAGCTAACAACTTCATCCGATAATTTTAAAGTAGCTTGTAGAGTGACGAAAATCTGTGAGCGATAACTTTATGCGGTTATTGGAAGTCGGTAACCCCCTTTTCCAAAGTGTGCCATCTGTTGAGAGTTGGAGGTGTCCATCAGCTGTCAGTGGCAACCTCCATCTGTGTTTGATAAAGCAAGTTACTTTCTCACCAATATCAACATCCAACTCGTCAAATGTATTCCATTTCCAAATCGATATATCGCTCTTTTACTTTAACTTACAGTTCCTTCCGATGGATGAAGGATGTATTAGAGGCGTTCGTAGTTTAACATACTTACCGGTTGTGATTTGGTCAATTTTACAGGTAGAGGAAGCATGTCGAGATTTCACTGAAGTGAAATAATTTACATAAACTTAAATTATTTTGTGAGATATTTTCCTTTAGTTATTCTCGATTTGCAATAGTATAATTTTCTTCCTTCTGTATTATATTTTAGTCTGATCAATTTGAACTATTTTTTGTGATGCTTTAAGATATTTTATGTCAAAGTAAACTAAAAATTTAATTGTTCAGTAGAAGATTCCGAGCTGTAAGATCGTGGTCCACTGGGCTTCCTCATCTCTCTCGCAGGTGTTTCGCTTGCAGCTGCAGCAGGCATCATCGGTGGCGTAGAAAAGTTCTCCTTGTACTCTTCGTTGCTACTGGACAAGAGGCCGGCTGTGAAAGCCTACGTTTGTTAATAACAAATTAATTAATGCACTTTTATCCTTAACAATGTAATTTTAATTTCACACGAATGTTACACATATTTTAAAGGATTTTATCAAAGCAAACATAAATTGTGTTTTCCCCTTTAAAATACTATAGAATACTATAACTATATATATGCACTAACTATATATATATATAGTTTATATGCATAAACGCTATAACTGCTAAATATTCAAATCAAAATGTGAAATATTCGATTTCAAAATGTGGAAAACTTCGACGTCTAATCATGATTACTTGCTTACAGATTTTATTTCTCTAAGGTAATCTCAAAGTAGCTCTAATTATTGTGGTGGATTTAGGCAAGTATGTAGTTAAATAAAGGAATTATTTTCAGTAAACAAGATATTTATTTTGTGTCATATTCCAATGTTTAAAATTTCTAGTAAAATTTCATATTTTAAGCCTAAAGTTAATTGGGATTAAAATGACAAAACTGCAAATGTATGAGACACACTTATATGTGCTTAGGAGGCGATATCTTCCTTTCCTGTTTCTTGATATACTAGTCCTGGTAGAATTCAATCCCTCTTGTTGACCTTACAAGAAGAGCACCCCTGAATTTGATCTTGTGCAACTGTCTTCTGCTTCCCAGGATGCCATGGCTACCGCTTGTTATCTGGAGAGCAACAGTAATAAAAGAAAAAAGCAAGGGCATGTTTCAAAAACTCATCTCGAAACAATATAGAGAGAAAATAAATTATTATTTTCTTTTTCTCTACGTCACCTCATTCTCTCCGCGTCGTTTCCTGGGGGAGCATGGATCTGGGAACATCGAAAAACGCGAAGAATAAGCGAGAAAAAGACGAGATAAACGACAGAAAATGTTCGAATTCTCTTGCAAAAGAGCAAACAATGAAGCTTGGAGTCTGTTTCACCAATGTAGTTGGAAGTTGATACATGCATGGTTAAAAACGGGGACAATTGATAAGTTTCTGTGAAAAAGCAAATGAATGTACAAAACACATTGAAGCATTCTCGTTCCATCTAAATAAAATTTAGAGAATGAATTTAAGCAATTTACTGCACTGAAAATCTTAGCTTCATTTTACATTATCAATAAAATCAAGGATTTCTATGATTTGGAAAAACTGTTTTGGAGTTTCCCGATGTAATGATTGAATGTTTTAATTAAAATTATGCTTCCAGAATTCTCCCTGCCACACCTTAAAATATCAACAAATCTTTGGGAATAAACTTAGTTCCTGATGAAGATTGCTAGTTAATATTCCCATTCACTTGACCGTAATTCGTTGCTCACTACTGTAACATAAGGGTTGCTATGCCACATCACGGGCCTATTGTTTGGGTTGCTAGTTGCCGTATTAAAAACTAGTTAGTTGCTACGGAATTTTATAGAAAAGGAAATAATCCCAAATAATCCATGTCAGACCGTTCTAGATAACTGGGAATCTATATAAAGGTGCAAGGTACTAGTCAATTTTGTTGAGTGCTTGTGTGTTTAGTCGCTGGAAGGTCAACTATTGAAAGTTAACTGAATTTCGAGTGCGCATATGCCTGTTCTCGCAGAGCGAGGTTACACAAGTGCAAGCGACTTTTAAACTGTTTAGCAGCAGTATGGAACGCTGTAGACGCAATCCAATGTGATTTTCAATTCAAACTCCCTAAAGAACACGCGAAAATACGAATTGCGACGCCTATAGAAGCTAGATAAAGACGTAGCGTGGATATTGATTACTACAATTTACCAGGTCGGAATCTGCTTTTAGTTCTACTGATGGCAATTTAGGTATCTTTTTAAGCATGCTAGCTGGACAATAAATCCTCCCTCCTTAAATACGATGACCTACCAAGACTTGGTGCTTTGGTCGTCATGGCTCTTAAACATCAGTAGATGTGCCATATTCATGAAGAGATCTTGTTCGATATCTGAACACATGGTCACCGCGGCGGGAGGTTGTTTTTCTGCGTGCCTTCGAGCTGGCACGTGATCTCTGGCTTGGGCGCGGCTAATGGTCCTTCTTTGCCAAAACAATAGCCATTGTATGCTGCCTCACGATCCGAAGTTTCGTTTTGGTAGACCTTTTATTTACTTTTCTAGAACATTCCCTTTCTATCGAAGGATAGTATAGGCAAGGGACTAAACAGTGTCCGGCAGTCTAGTCATTGAATGAGCAAAGTTGAGTTAAGAGTAGACAATTTTTATAAGACAGTACTAATCAGGGTTCAATTGAGGGCAGATGACAGTTGCGAGCGGAGTTCGATTGTGAGTTGTTTTTCAGCATTTCATTTGGACGGTTCAGTTGTGTTTTGCTCAGAGTGTGTGCCGTATTGCCTCAAGTGTAACGTTTCTGCTACGGTAACCACTTAGGCGATAAATCAAACATGTATTTCAGTAATTAGTGTTCTTAGGTTTTACATCATTGTAAAACTGGGTGGAAATGTTTCCGAAAATTTTCGATTTCATATAACATTGTATTTTCTTCCAAATGGTTAATATTACCTCTACTACTGCGAACTGCTAAACTTAAAACAGACATGTCCAAAATATCTCAAAAGCATAAGATCATCATGAATAGAGTGCGCAAATTCGTGTGTACCATGTTCTTTCACACTAGTGTATTTAGATTTCTCCTATATTGCATCTGTATCAGAGCAACGTAAGTGCACTGCAAACTGTATTATGTTAAAATACATTCTCCAAAGATGTGAAGTAGCTCTGTTAGCATGCTAGCTTTTAAATCTAGAGAGCAGGTTTGGTTCCTGGCTGTTAAATTTTATGGATTTTTCTTCTTCTACGAGTGAGAGGGTAAATGTATGTGTATTTAAACGAAACACAAAAAACACAGTGATAAATGAAGGCCGGGAGGATGTGCGCTCGCATGCCTTACAGGTTAGCTGGACACAAAGTATGAATGACGTTAGATTACAGCACGGCCATGAAATGTGCAAACATCGAAAACAATGAAGCATAGTGCTCCGCGAACTAGTGAAGCATTGCCTTGCAAGTGGATGTAGTCGCAAGGTCCAGGCGCTAATATAACGCAAATGTTTTGTTTCCTCTCGCTGTGAGTTGGTTGACATGGTCACGCTATATATACCTGCAGTTGTTCACATGCGCGAGCGATAACAGTACAGTCCACGTATAGTATACCTATGGAAAGACGCACACGCTTCCAGCCTTTAGGGATAACCAATAAACTTCATTGTTAATGAGGATAAATAGTAATTTTTAAACTTTTGGCTTAAAGTTATCCATACTGAAACTATTGTTGCCACAAAGAGTGCAAAACAAAGGGGTCCAGTCAGGTGTAAAGAAATCAAATATATAAGTAATTGTTCAGTTACATTTTAACGCACAAAGGGAAAAATACGACATAGTACACAGTACACACAACTTTGAATCTAAATGCAATTACCTCTAAATGCATTAGCTACTCAAACACCGAAAATGGCAAAGCAAAGGTTTACATAGAAGATCCTTGACAGCGCACATGTTTGCCACGTGCTGGATAAAATAGCACGAATGTTCCCTCCAATCATCGTCACCGGCGGAGTAATATGTGTTTCTGTTTTGTTTACATCACCACATAAACTAAGGACAGCACTGGTAAAGAGGGGAATGGTTGCTAATAAACTTGTTCTCCTGAACAATATTTTCTGGTACAGAAGGGTTTTTCTTGGGATATTCGTTTCCAACTCTGAAGAGAAGTTGCAAAGAGATTGCATTGTTCTGCAAGGTTGCAGTGTGGGATCCAGTGTGACACGGGTCAACTGGTTCTACAGGCATAACGTAAACAAACGTAACCGACTCACTGACAGATTCTCAGTGTTGGTAGCATCTATATGTTGATATTGAATACTTGTGGCTAAGGGACCGGACGCAATTGCCGTGCATTGTACTTACTACTGAATCGAGCGGAATGGCTCAGGTGGTGTCGTCTGTAGCCGCATTCAGGAGGTCCGGATTCAATTTCCGTGGCCGACCTTCTTGACGCATGCGCTGTTTTGGGTGGTTTTCTCGCCAGGCAAATGTTGGCGTTAAATACATCCCCCAAATTTCCTTTTCCTTCATTTACCTTATCATTTCACATAATTTCTCATTTGGAGGTCTCTTTCTCCCGTAGGGGAGGGGATCCGTCCCCTTCAGCTGTCGTAGTGCGGGCGCTGTGGACCCCTAGCCCTCGTGGATCCTCTGACGTTACTAAACGAACATCGGGCCGAACATTCGAGCCCCTCCCTGATTGGAAGTTGTTCGGTTTGGGTTGGACTCGAGGGAGGCAGTGGTTCCCGATACCCGTAGGAGATCGGGTAAGTCTCCGGACGGGGTTGAAGGAAGCCATAATATTCCCACGTACTAGCTAGCATAGCTAGTAGAAGGTTTGCTAGATCACCAGGCGGCCCTACCGAGGTCTTATCGGTAGCCTTCCCATTTTGGAGTTAGCGCGCGTAAGTGGTGTATCCCCTTCCATCCCGTCTTGTGCCCATCGGTTCAGATGGGGGTGGCATGTTAGTCTCTAGGTCTTGCCCTATGGAAAGCCCCACTGAGGCGCCGGGCGCCCTTTTGGGACAGCTCGGTAACTCCCTGATCGTTAGAGGGGAGGGGGGAGGTCTCTTTCAGGGTAGAAGTGTCCGCGTGTGTCTCAGCATTGCAAGGTAGGATGAAACTGCTCTTAGTGAAATTTCCTCCTGCGCTCGGATAGTCTCCAGTCTCCGAACCGGTCTGGGGGCTGGGGGCGTTTGCAGACTACAGTGGTATGGGACAGGTTATACTCGTCTTCTGAGCTATCTGCAATTGGTATAGTGTAGGAACCTTGCACTCTGCACTGTCGTAGCTCTTTGAGACAGCCGTTCTCTGTCTCTTCTCGCCTCATCCTTCCTCCAGGGGTGCCCAACTTGGAGCAGAGATACAGTGGACCAAGTATCTCCTCCGTGCCGAATCTCCTCCGTAGCACAGTCCAATTGTGTTGCTACTACTGATATGGTTTTGATATAACAAGAATACCTTGGAGTTATACTATTTTTTCTTGATTATTACTGTAAAATACAAAAAGCTTAAGTTTGCAGTATGTCCCAAATAGTAATATATACATAGTTTTATGTTACATAAATCATTGCTCGTTTTCTGAGACGACAATGTAGGCGATAATACCGATTTTAGCTTGAATGTTGAGACTAGTGGCCATAACATCTGAGCGAAGAAAGCCTCGGGGTTGAATAATTTAGTTCTACACGCTCCGTGGAGGGCAAAATCTTTTACCATTCAGTGTAACATTGTTTGGCACGGTGAGTAACGGAAATCTATCTGTCGATTGTGTTTGTTATGTGTAGTCATGATGTATATAACTACAGAAGGGCATAAGTACATGAAATGTAAGATTATTAACTTCTGACATTTATGCGTCCTTTGAGGCATTGCATTCTTTATTCGAATTATTACAAAAAAGAATGATTTTTCGTTGCAAGCTTGACTCCTAAAAAGCCATTTTTCTCTCCGACTAATCTTAATGAGTATTTTGACAATAGTTTTCTGATAAAACAAGTTGTCTCACTTCAGTTTTAAATTACTGGTAATCTTCTCTCTCTCTCTCTCTCTCTCTCTCTCTCTCTCTCTCTCTCTCTCTCTCTCTCTCTCTCTCTCTCTCTCTCTCTCTCTCTCTCTCTCTCTCTCTCTCTCTGTGTGTGTGTGTGTGTGTGTGTGTGTGTGTGTGTGTGTATGTAAGACACAGAGATAGAAGCAGCTGGGTAGCAAGAGTTTTAATGAATTCTCTCAGAGACCAAGATACAGGCAATTTTACACTTGTTGAATTTTATGTAGCGCATCTATTCCTACAGTTACAGCGGCAAGTGTAAGATATATAAAGGCAGATAGATTAGCTTTAAAAGAGCAAAGGTTTCCTAAAGCACAGAAATTACAATGACGTTCATGATAATTCGGAAGATGTTTTCAGAGAACCACAGAGAATAATATGATCGATTTAATACTTAACTGAAAGAAACAACGGGAGCATGCTAAATTTCTGAAAGAATTTGTAGCGTTTGTTCATAAAAAAATCTAAAATTAAAAAGGCATAAGTATCTCTCTCTCTCTTTCTCACTATGTGCTTGTTTCCTTTGGCGTGTTTTGCATGTAACTCGAAACCTCAAATACGTAAAATATTTTACTACGAGAGAGCTTTCTCACCTAACTCCGAATATGCTATCGTAAATAATAAAGTTTCTCAGAATCCTACATAAAAGTGCACCAAAAACGTTAATGATAATATAAAAGTGTATTCAGGGTCATGAGTTGGAAAATTTTTGATCAGATTTAAGGATTACAATATGGATTTTTGACAGAAGTGATGTACTGGTCGTATGTTTCCTTACGTTATGGGAGCGTTATTGAGGTTATGAAAAACGTGCATAAATAAATACTCACGAATTTTCAGAAAATAAAAGGCAATTTTTCTTCCCAAGATTCCCACACATTATGTGTAAAATGTGCATATACATGTGCTATTTTGCTCCTGTCCTTTTGAAAATGTTGAACTTCTCCTATATCATCAAGGTTACGTTTCAATCAGCATGCAAGTTATCTTTGTTGCAAACATAAACATTAGGAAAAGTTTTACAAGTAACTTTAAGCTTCTTTCAGTATATTTTAGGTCGTTAGAATCATTTAATTTGTTCGTCAGGAAATTCTAGATATTTCATTTCTAGCATACTTAGGTCATGTCTTTTAAACAAGATATTAATTAAATGTATTTTATCTTTACTACCAAGTATTTATCCATTTCACACGCTTTTCTGTGTCCCCTTTTGATATCGTATACTATAATTGTATCCAAAGGAAATAAAATTCCAGAAACAAACAGTCCTTACGTAACTAAACAAACTATAAGAGTAAATGTGGTTGAGTCCTCCGACATGACTGGCGCATTAATTTACTCCCGTAGTAACCTACTTTGGTATCATGGTTTGCTTTACTTCCGAAGTAATTTAATCCGACTTGGTGTATGTGAATGTATGTGAACGTATTAATTTCCTCGTGTTTAATTTGTATTGGCATATTGCTATGGTTATACGAACACCTGCAAGAAGATAGCTACACTTTTTTGACCTACTGTACAGACACTTACGGGTAAAATTGTAGATATTTGTATTAGTAATTCAAGGCAATGTAATGAGCAACATTACTTCAATATTTCCTTCAGTTGCAGATATATAATTTTAGTTATTAAGAGTAATATATTTTCAGGTTGCTTAATATCTGAAAGTGCATGTGGTTGCAACATAAATTGTTGCACTTTCATGTAAAACTGCGTGATTATTTTCCCCCGAGTGTGCGGAGTAGGTTGATGAGAGGTATAAAGCCGAGCAGGTAGTCCTCCCAATGCACATCATCATCATGTCGTCGTCCTCGCCATCGTCGTCGTCGTCGTCGTCGTCATCATCATCATCTTCTTCTTCTTCTTCTTTCTTCTTCTTCTTCTTCTTCTTCTTCTTCTTCTTCTTCTTCTTCTTCTTCTTCTTTACCCCATGGATTAGACACATTGTTCCGTTTTTCACAATAAGTCTCTTCATCCCTCCTGCGGTCAGCCACATCTTTTCTCCCTGCTGGTCTATCATTTAGTGCTATTTTCAGAAGACTATCATAGTCCATCCTTTCCACATGTAACAGCCAATTATTTCTGTGATGTTTTATTTCTTTGTTTATAGATTTCACTTTCAGCTCTGATCTTATTACGTCATTATTTATGTGGTCTAGTTTTCTACATCCTTTAGTCCTTCTCAAGAATTTCATTTCAGATTCTTGTATCTGTTGTTTTCAAATGTTAGGCTTTGACAATGAAGCCATTAGCTCTCTTGCTCTCCAATATTTCTGTGTAGTGGGTCCTGCAGGTAGGGCTTCACAGGTTAAAAGATGTTCTTCAGTCGTTTCCTCTTCTTTGTTGCACAGAGGACACTTTGGACTTGTATAAATTCATATTCTGTGTAAGTGTTTGGCCAAATAATCATGTTCCGTTAGTAATCTAAAATTTGCTACTGCAGCTTTACGTGTGATTTCTGGAATAATTTCTGGATTTTTAATTAAAATGTTCCATTCTTTTTATCTTTGGCTTTGTTAGATATTGATTGGTTTTGTTTGCTTTTATATCTGCTTTTGATTAATCTTTTTATGGATGTAAAGGGTAAGCTTTCAGTTTTGTTCTGAATTAAATTTGCGCCCTTTTTGGCAAGAAAATCACCTGATTCATTTCCAGCAATTCCACAATGTGCAGGTATCCACTGTAATATAATTATTTTATGTAGTTTTTGAAGTTGTTGGATCATTTTGTGACACTCTTTAATTTGGGTTGACCTCATTTTATATGAACTTATGACACATAATGCTGCTTTAGAATCAGAATGTATGACAGCATTTTTGAATTTATCTATTCTGTATAGAAGGTGTTGGAGTGAAATATGAATAGCTAGCTGTTACTTCTGCATCAAAATTTGTTGTGTGGTATCCTGCTGGTTGATAGAATGAGAACAGTGCACACTTAATGCCTCCGGGTGGGGACATCTGCAGGACGTCAATTACAGAACACCCTCGAAATTCTCCAATGGAATGTAGCAGGACTTTCACAGATTCTTGTATCTTACTTTCCAACTTCTTTGTTATAACGTAGACTTCACTTCCATATGAAGGCATTAGCTTTGTCATTGTCTCTCTCATGATAAATTAACAAATGGGGAATCACTCTCCGTCCTTATGTCCTTATGATGGTCAAAAAATTTGTATGGTGCCATCTACAACTTATAATCTCATAGAGAAAGAAATGAGTAAGGTAGTTTAAAAATGTTTAGGTATTAAATGGTTATCCATGCATTTATAATGCATTCATTGCTTAATTTAATATATAACTGAGTTCGAATGCTTTGTGCAAGGCTAATGATTCCACTCTACTTGGGCCAGCAGGTCAGGTATTAAAGTGTGAACACTTAAAAGCAAGCCAGGTAGTTTACACTGACATGTGCTGTTCATTTTGCAGATCAAGTATGCCCTGCAGAAAACGTTAGGTGTAGAACTATATGATGTATTTGTAGGAAAACATTTTGTTGAAGAGAAAAAACAAGTGGATACATATTAAGGTACCTATATCATAGAATTTCTACTTATAACCCTAAGAAGTTGTGGTAGAGAAGGTAAAATTAATTAAATAACACAAATGTTAAGATAAACATTTCAAAGCGCTTATAGTTTAAAATATCGGTTAAAATAGGCATTTTAGGCAACATAGACTCCCTCAATAGATTTAGATTTTATCCAAATGTGATAATATATAACAAGTTTCAATTTTCATACACATAAAATAGACTTTAGTCTAAAATCTCAGGGCTGGTACTTAACGTATCATAATTAACTAAAGTAGTCAGAATAATTGTTTTTAAGACACCATTCTATAAGAGTACTGTTGGATAGTAACACGTAATAGAAGATTTGTTCTTGTATCACATACAGATTTTTGTTTGACATTAAAGTATGCGGAGTTAAAGTGCATCGTGATTGTCTACATTGTGGCTGAGAACCGTATCATGTCGTCCACGTGGGATTTGTTTCACGCAGCAGACCACACACATAAGCTCCTTCTTACAATCCACAATCGCATATTGTATCTCGTGGTAATCCCTTACCTTAAAGCAGCATTACGAGTTCCTTTCAGAGCCCAGTGCTCCGTCTCTGTCGTCCTTCTTTCTCGGCTCTGCGTCTGGACGGAGAAGAAAAGAGGATAATAAAGAAAGAAAGGAGAGAAGTAGCGAGCGAGACCTGTGTGATGTGACACCGGGGACATGATGGGACATAGGATAGACTGACGTACCTACAACACTGTGCAATCCCCAGGCAAGTGTAAGCCGGACGCTTCTGCAAAGGAGAAGCTCCAAGAGGGTCTCTCCTTAGAGATTCTCGATAGTATGTCAGCACAAAATAATATTTCAGAGCTACTTACTAATTCTCTGTCAGTTACAGTGTAAGTCATAATCAGTATTAACACACATATAAAGGAGATAAAAGAACTAGCCGTTTTATGAAAAACCTGCTTTCAAAGGACATTCCCCACGAAATCTTACACAAACTACTCTTACAAACACTTGATATTTTGTCTTTGTTATTAAGATAGTCTTTCAGTTCACATTTGCACATTTCATTGTTGGACATAGATAAAGTGATAGTAGCATTTTTAAAGAGTGTGTCGCTCTGTGATGTAATTAAAAATTCCATCTCTTTGCATAACCATAGGAAAGAGAAAAAGGGATTTCGCAGTGAGAAAAATAAAACCTGAAACTAATAAGAAAAGAATACTTCGGAAATGGTGGCCCCGTAGCTCAGTCGGTAGAGCATGTGCCTGCCGTGTTAGGGGTCCCGGATTCAATTCCCGGCGGTGGGGTGGGAATTTTTCTCCGACCAAGATAATTCTTCATCTTCCCCAAAGTCTGGAAGTATGAATGAGAGTGCAAATGTTTCCGTGTTCTAGTGATGAAAACCCAACACATACGAGTTAACAACTTCAATATGTTCAAAGGAGAACGGCCACCGATATGACCACTGCAGTTAAAGGAAAAAAAAAGACTTCGGAAATAGGTCCATAATACTTAACGTATGCTTTAACAAGTTCTAAATTTTTGTCGAACAAACTGTGCCTGTGTAAATCACCTGGAAATAAAGCCATATACTTCACAGACAAAGCAGCACGGTAGACACATGGAAGTGAATATCAGTTGGTAACTTCATATTTTGAACTAAATGGGTAGTTTTGGACCAAAATACTTTTTTTACCTGCCTCTCGTAAGAGTGGACATTAACCTCAGAATTTGTGTACTTTTTCCCTCAGACCTTAAGAACTTTTACATGGTTTGGTACACTCAGGGGTTGTGTCGTTTTCATTCTTTCTACTGCCTTTAGAAATCAATACTTATAAAATCAGTAGTAGCAGGTCGTTATAAACTATTTCTAAATATACAAATTAATCAGTGCTTGTTACCTCCTGGGGGGAGGGTTGGGAAATGAATTTTATAGAAGCCACGGGCTCGCGAAATGCAGCACTGCGATTCGGATACTGCCTTTAGCGTGCTCGGTACTCAGGTTTTCTATGCTTTCTTCAGTGCTCAAATATGGAAAATGTCAGACAGGCACCCTAAACTTAGATCTGGAACGCTTACTTCCCAAATTTCCTCCCCCAAATATAGTTTTATATATTATCGATTTCTACCGACTGTGGTGTCATGTCAATAAGGCATGTCATGTGATATGTCATGTCAATAAGACCGAGCGGGTTGACTCAGGCGGTTTCATCTGAGCCCGGCATTCGGAAGGCCCGGGTTCTATTCCCGTGGCCGACCTACCTGATCCATGGGTTTTTTCGGTGTTTTCCCGGGTTTCTGGGCAAATGCTGGGTGGATTAATTACATTCCTTGAATGTCCTGTCCCTCCATTTTATCTCCATTATCATTTCATATCATCTTTCATCTGGTGGTACAGTTCAGGGTAGAAGTGTCGGTGGTAGTCTCGGCGGTGCATGACAGGATGATATGCTCTGAGGAAACACTTCCTCCTCCGGTAGGTCGGTTGCCGATATTAGAACCGACTGCTGGGACCTTCTCCGGACCGCAGTACGGGGAATGTACGTTGTCCAGGCCTGTCGGAGGAGGTTTTCATCTAAGTAAAATGTAGGGATCCTGCTCTCTGCACAGTAGTGTCTTCTTAGGATGGCCGCCCTCTGTCTCCCCTCGCCTCATCCTACCTCCCGGGGATGCCCCACTTGGGGGCATAAGATTCATTAGACCAAGACTGGTCGTAGTGCCGAATCCCCTCCGAAAAGGAAAATGTCAGTTAAGAATGATGTTTAATACTACCTAAAAGGTCCTTGTGGATGCACTCGCTAGCTCAGATTAAGCGTCTGTGTTTGTGAATAAGTAAAAGGCACAAATAACCAAGAAAACAACGGAAATGTAGCGGCAAAATAAAAATAAAAATAAATTGCAAAAAATAAACATAAAGATAAGAAAAGAAAAACGATGTAAAGGGTCTCTTAGTACTAGTAAAAAAATTGAATTATTGTTTTAGTATACAATAATAACTAAAAGCACATAGCAAACAGCTAATGATTTTCAACACAGTATCTCTGGTCGTCATTAATCAGTATTTATGTAATTACAGCTCTCCACTAACTGTTGTATTATGGTGTTTACATTTTGATTTTGGGCAGTCTGGGTTGACTAGTGTTATAATGGAACATTATGGCGTGTTCATGTTTTTTGTGGTAATTTACGTCATCCAATGTTAAGTCATATCGGACGATGAATGAAATGGGTGAAATGATGCTCAAATGAGTCCGGGGTCCATGGAGCTTAGAGTTACCCGACATTCGTCTATAAGGATAAGGGAAAACCCCGGAAAAAACTTATCCAGGTAACTCACCCTGACCGAGATTCAAACTCGGGACCTCTTGAGCATGAGGCAGTCACGCTACCACCACGCTACCGAGGCGGGTATTCATGTTTAGTGACTCCAGTACAACTTCAACTGATCAACATGACAGAAGAATATTTCAGAAGTTTGTCTTAACTCCATATATGGCTGGATCAGTTCTTTCTTAAACCAACGTGCTTTTAAATTTATGCAAACGCAATCTAGAAGATATACTTTTGAATATCATATGCACTGGACTTTCTCTGTATTTTCTCATTTTTAAAACAATGTTCATACACGGCTATTATGACTTACAACACTCGTTTGAGATTAATTCTAGCAAAACGTAATATATTATTTTAGAATGAAAATAGAAGTGGCAGAAGAAGTTTTAAATTAGTTGAAAATAAATATGGAATGAAGTGCTTCTTGTTATGAATTGATTTGTATATGTTTCTACATTTATTTCAGTAATCATTAACAGAGTGCAATAACATAGAAGTAGCAGCCGTTTTAAAAGTGGTCTATGCTAGTAATCCAAAGCAATTACCTTGTGTTTAGTTAAAAGTAATTTTACATTAATTTACGTCACATTCAATTCGTCATTTGTGCTGAACTCAAAATAAATGATGAGCTATAACATTTAAGGTAGGATTAATACAGGGATGCCGGCCTTATATATTGAACATTACAGGAGTTTATAACTTTAGTTTATCATTTTCAGATACAAACTTTGTTCATCTAAGATCAATAGTTCTGTTGCAATTGAACACTGCATGCGAAAATGACATCAAAATGGTGATGTGGACAACATAAGTTTTCTGTGTTCCTGAATTGGCAGGAACGTATTTATTGCGTGAATTTAACCTTGGGCGTAACGATATGTTCCCATCTTGTGACCATCATCAAATGGGATAGATACAAACAAATTGTAGTCTTTGGACTACTCGTGGCAAGAATAATACTGAATATGTTTGTGAGGAATGTGGAATAAATATGTACGGTATTCGGAAGAAGTCCGAAGAAGTTGACTCAGTGTACCAGTGTAGAGCTAAGCATTCCCCAGTCCCTGGTTCACAATAAGGACACAAAGCTTATGTCTACGGGTATACAGGATTCCGTTACTCCAGCGAATATATCTGGTGGGCAAAGTAAACGTAGACATTTCCTGCAAGAGTTTTTAGTAAAAGTAAAAAGGAAGGTGCTTTTCTAGATAAAGGAAGTATTTCTTTAATAAATAACTTTTCAGGTAAACTGCTACACTTTGTACCATCCCGTATCTAAGAAGTTAAAACATAATTTGTTGCTATTATCCTTGTATGTAAATTGGTTACTACAGAAACGTGTGACCGTGTAAGAGGCATGAGCAAATTTGTGCACCTTTTGTGTAAGTTTTAAATATATATTCTGAAAAAAAAAAAAACGAAAACACTTCGTTATCGGATTTAAAAATATATGACATGCACCTTATATAAAGCGGATAAAGGGGAGAAGAGAACAGCAGAAGAAACGAGTGTGAAAAGTCAAAGAAGAAACGAACGCGGGGGGAGAGTTAAGTGACGGAAAGAATGACTTCATTTATCGGGCAAAGCTGCAGGTTCTTCTGTTTGACGTCATATAAACCCTTCTTCATCTACTTTCTATGGCCTTTCATGGTTACATACAAATTGGTATAAACTCATATTTTAGGTCTTTCAGTTACTTTAAATGTATCATTAGGTATATATTTAAATATGCCTTACATTGCGCAGTAAAATTACCATCCTTAATACTCCCATGATTGGTTATTTTGTTTACTCACATACATATGGTGCCCGCCTCGGTAGCGTAGATGGTAGCGTGTCTGCCTCACGTTCAAGATGTCCCGAGCTCGAATCTCGGTCAGAGTGTTACCTGGATAAGGTTTTTTCCGGGGTTTTCCCTTATCCTTCAAGACGGATGTCGGGTAGCTCTAAGCTCCATGGACTCTGGGCTCATTTGAACATCATTTCACCCAATTCATTCACCGTCCGATATGACTTAACGTTGGAGGACGTAAATTACACACACAAAAAAACATAGTGTGGTAGGTATATATCTGAACATTTTACTATAATTTTCAATTCAAAATTCGTTATAAATGTTAAGGTGCTTCAAAACTGTGTAATTTGAAAATACTTAAAGGTGTGTATTAACTATGCAGTCATTTGCTCCAATTAATTGCTCTGAAACTTGGTATATGTTACACCTTAAGTCACTCCTTAAGAATAATCTATATAGGGAAAGTAAATTATTTTCCTTTAAATATTCTAGTTGAATCCGAACTAAAAATGGAATATCTCGCCTGTTTCCCTTTCGAAAATATTACATGATAAAAGTGATTCTGCCCAAGATCCCCCACAACATTTTAATTTGCCAATTTTCATAGGATCAAGTTAAAGTTACACCAATGTTTTAAAGCTGTCATTCGCGTAATAATCCAATTATCATAACAGTTTAAAACCATATATGTAGCATAGGAAGCAAAATGCATTTTTAAACCTTATACATTCGCTTGTATTGACACAGCAGCAGAATGTTTCTATTCGTAGCTATTAAAAATCTATATGACCATTACAGAGAGTGAGGAAGGCGAATATATTAATAGAGGGAGAGAGGCACTGATATAGAAAAGCAGTGAAGAGAGAAACGGGAAGAAATAGGGAGAGAGGGCCAGAAAGAACGTTATCCCAGGCAGCCCTACAGTTTCCGCTTGTTTCATTTTCTTGTAGTGCTCTCTGCTGAAACATGGGTAAAGGTTATATAAAATAGTGATATTTGTATTCTTTTAAAATAATGTCGAAAAAAGGCTTAGCTGATTTACATAGACATATGATTAGGTACAGCAACTTAAACTTTAATAGCTCTATTTCGCCTTTATGGGCCACCTTCGGGAGTGAGGGGTGAGGTGAGAGGTGGTGGAGTGGCCGGATCAGGAGACGTTATGGAGCAGAGGTCAGGGTTCCTGCCTTTTACCAGGCTGAAACTCCTCGTGGCAACTGGTACAATCGACTTCCCTTCCCCACATGACTTTCCGAATGCAAGTCAAACGTGCTACCTCCTGCGCCACCTTGCTGGGTTTACTGTGCCTACACATTTCATCTTGTTCTCACCATTCCTTCCTTGAAGTTATGTGCCCGCCTCGGTAGCGTGGTGGTAGAGTGTCTGCCTCACATTCAAGAGGTCCCGAGTTCGAATCTCGGTCAGGGTGAGTTACCTGGATAAGGTCTTTTCCGGGGTTTTCCCCTATTCTGAAAGACGAATGTCAGGTAACTCTAAGCTGGAAGGACCCTGGGCTTATTTGAGTATCATTTCACCTATTCCATTCATCGTCCGATATGATTTAACGTTGGAGGATGTAAATTTAAAAAAAATTGAAGTTATGTATCATGTATCGGCTTCAACTCCTATTGTTAACGCACACACACATACTATAATTAGACTGACATCGCAACTAATGTGTTCGCAGCGGCAAAATGAAGTCAACTCCTACCAGGTGGTTTTCTTCAAGTTGGGAGGATATTCGGTATATCAGACTAGCTAAATTTGAATATGAATCGATTCCTACCAGATAAAAGTGGAGTAGTTACGACCTCTATTCCAACAATCACAGATTTAGTCATTGTCCGCATAATTCTCAATTTCCGATTCGTAGTTGTGCTATGATATTACTAAATAAACTAGCGTACACGTATTTTTCACTAATACGAGAGGTGTCCGTAAAATAAGGTCTCCAATTTTATTTAATATAGAAAACATGTTTATTGTCAATGAATGTTACATTGATGGAAAGGCGGAACTTGCAGCTATTTTTCAACCTAATCACCATTGCGATCGATGCAATTTTGCATGCGCTGTGTCAGATTTTGTATACCCTTGTCATAGCACTCTCCCGCCAAGTTGCGCAGCTAGCGCTCAACCTCGTCTTTAAAATCATCGTCGGTCTGGAAATGTGTTCCACCCAGGTGTGACTTCAAATCAGGAAACACATAATAATCACTAGGTAGAATCTGGCGCTGCGGACCCTTAGCACTCGTGGTACCTGTGACGTTACTAGAGGAACCTCGGGCCGAACAGCCGAGCCCCTCCTTCGGGAGTTGTTCGGATTGGGATGGACTCGAGGGGGCAGTGTGTTCCCGATACCTGTGGGAATCGGGTACGTCTTCGGACGGGGATGAGGGAAACCATTAAGTCTCCCGGGTACTAGCCTGCAAAGCTAGTAGAAGGTGTGCTAGATCACCAGGCGGCCACACCGAGGTTTTTCGGTAGTCTTCACCTTGAGTGTTGACGGGCGTAAGTGGCGTATCCACTTCCATCCCGTCTTGAGTCCATAGGACCAGATGGGGGGGCTTGTTAGTCTCTAGGTCTTGTCCAATGGAAAGCTCCACGGAGGATGCCGAGCGCCCTTTGGGACAGCTCGGATACTCCCTGGTCGAAGGAGGCCCGGGTCCAGTTCCTACGGGTTCAGGACTAATGGGAGTAGAACCTCTGGGCTAAACTAGGTAGAGTCTGCACTATAGGGGGATGGGTGAGGATGTTCCATCCGAACTGGGCCAGGAGATCAGCTGAGCATTTTGGGGACCCCTCCTGCATACACCATGCGATAATGTAAATGTTCGGTCAAAATCTTGTCAGTGGTAGTCTCACTGTCTTCAGGGGTAAGTTCGCACAGCTCACGAACTGTCACACCCCGATCTTTAAGAATTTCTTGCTCCACTTTTGCAATTGTTTCGGCTGAAAGCGAAAGCAGACCAGAACTCTGTTCGTCATAGGCGTCTGTACGACCGTCTTTGAACTCCCTGACCCACATTCGCACGTTTTTGACGTCCATACACTGTGGCCCATAGACTTCACATAACTGACCATGAATTTCAGTGGTGGTAGTGCTCTTGGCTCTCTCAAAAAAAAAAAAAAAAAAAAAAACAGATCACTGCACGCAACTCACACTTGGCGGCGGAAGTGATAGGAAGCACCATCGCAAATGGCTGCCCAGCCAAGACTAATGGTTTCAACGGGTTCTTTGTGGTGGGGATTTGAAGGGGTGAAACCAGGCTACACGTCAGTGTTGCCGGATGTTGCATAATAGCGTTCCTCACGGCTCCAGCGCCTTGGAGACCTTATTTTACCGACGCGCCTCGTACCAAGAGTTTGCTTGAGAACCATGTCAGAATACATATGGTAGCTGACAGTTCTTTCCAGCTAACGGTTATAACTGCCTTGCGCCGTGGCATAGTCGGCTAAGGCGTCCTGCTTTGGTTCCCTGCCACGGGAGGCACCTATGTTCGATCTGAACCATGGAAGGTGCAGATTTTAAGTCCCGGGTATGGGACCGGTGCCCACTCAGCATCGTGAGGAAATTGAGGAGTTACGCTAGGTAGCGAACTCTGGTCTAGAAAGTCAACTTTCCAGCTGGGGGTACTGAAATTCTGACCACATCTCTCCTCGTATCGGTTGGATGATCGCCCATCTTTACCTTTTATTTGTGGGCGTGAGGCCGGCAGCCAAGTTGGCAAGCCTGTAGGGGCTGTTGTACCATGTGTTAACGTTTTAACGCTTATAATTTTGAACATTACTCTCTGATTACCACTAAATTTAAGTTGTTTGCAGTCATGTTTATTTATAGTATTTATTATTTTACAGTTACATTACCCTAATGATGACAGTAATATAAAGCTTAATGATGACAATACTTTTTCATTAATGTCGACATAAGCATGACTGAAATTCAGCCCCTATATAATTATTAAAATATTCTCTGGGGGTTAGATAAAAGGTGAAATAAGGTTTGAAGGATGATATTGCAGTAGGTAGAAGAAAAACATTAAAGCCTAAACACACCCTATTATCTAACATCACAAAGGATGCACGTAATCTCTATTGCTTGTATGGATATATGTATCAAAGTGTATAATTAACATTGCACTTTGCTCTCCGGATGATATATGCAATTTACGATCTTGCGGAAGCGTTTGATACTTCATGAATTGAGGAAACCAGTTCTTGGAAACTATCCGCGAATGTCACGTAGACTGGGCAACCATCTCGTTAGTTTAAAAACTGATAACAGATAACTAACAGTTACCCAATGTTTTCGTTACTTTCATAACCGTTACTGGGCAACTAAGTATTATCTACTTTATATCTAATTACTTACGCAACTGTCACATCAAGATAATCTACGTTATGTATGTCCATCCCTAATATCCATGCACAGCCTTTTTATTTTGCCATTTACGTCCTCCAATGTTAAGTCATATCGGACGACGAATGGAATGGGTGAAATGATGCTCAAATGACCCCAAGCTCCATAGAGCTTAGAGTTACCCGACATTCGTCTTTCAGGATAAGGGGAAACCCCGGAAAAAGTCTTATCCAGGTAACTCACCCTGACCGAGGTTCGAACTCGGACCTCTTGAACGTGAGGCAGACACGCTACCACCACGCTATCGAGGCGGGCACAGCTAGCACAAACTTTTCAAACATATAGACGGAAATTAAATATGTCTTTAAGACGTCTGTACAAGCAAAAATGAATAGGACGGTTAAACACACTTGTACAGAAACAAAAATCAGCTCTCTAAACAGGAATTTATATATATATAATTATTTATATATATATAATTATATTATATATATATATATATATATATATATAATTTCAGCATAGATGTTTGAGATATAATCCATTTTTACGTACCTCTCAGCAATGTCTGTTGCTGATTCACACATAACTATAGTTTAAACCCAAGTAATGAAGGAACAAGCAGATTAAGCAGAAAAGCAGCGCATGTGCTTCTTGGAGTAAATATCATTTCTGCAGCTTGTATTCATTGTACGATCTGTTAGTTTTCCACATTTCAAATCGCTTTACTTTCTTCGCCATTTACGAGGGTGGGTAAAAAAGTAATGCCTCCTTTTTCCCCTTAAATAGGTAAGTTATGTGAAAACCTTGAAATTGACGCAATTCCTGAAACCTTCTTCTCCAATCCCCTGCAGTAGTAACTTCCTAAGTCAACAGGTAGCAGCACTGCGTCCTCATGCAGAATGGCTGACCGACATTCGTATTAGACAGCGTTCTGTGATTGAATTTTTGACTGCGGAAGGTGAAACGCCAATTCGCATTCACGAAAGGCTAAAAAATGTGTATGGTGATGCAACGGTGGATGTCAGCACTGTCAGACGATGGGTTCGTCGCTGTAACGAAGCTGAAGGGCAAACACCATTGGCAGATGAAAAGCGAAGCGACAGGCCGGTGACTGCAGTGACTCCATGCAACATTCAGCGAGTCGATGGCATCATTCGTGGTGATCGCCGGGTAACAAAAGGTAAATTGTGTTGCATTACCTCCCTCAGTAAAGGCAGTGTGATGACGATTATTCAAAAACTGGATTACTCAAAAGTTTGTTCACGTTGGGTACCAAGAATGTTAACCGCCCGAAACAAACAAAAAGGAAAACAATAGCCTCCGAACACTTGCAACGCTTCAATTTGGAGGGAGAGGAGTTTCTGGGAAAAAAATTGTTACTGCAGACGAAACGTGGGTTCATATTTTTGAGCCTTAATCAAAGAGGCAGTCAATGGAATGACATCACACAACGTCACCGAAGGAAAAAAAAAAATCAAAACTCAGCGGTCGGCAGGGAAAGTTATGGCGACAGTGTTTTGGGATGCAGAGGGTGAGCTTATGATTGATTTTTTGGAGCAGGGATGCACAATAAATTCTGTACAATACGTCAGAACTCTCAAAAAGCTGACAGCACTTCTTCGCCGAGTTCGCCCAACAAAAACTATGGCGGATGTTCTTCTTTTGCATGACAATGCAAGACCACACACCAGCCGTTACACCACTACAGAAATTGAGAAATTGGTATGGCAAGTTTTATCTCACCCCCATACAGCCCTGACCTGGCACCGTCAGAATTCCGTCTGTTCGGGCCACTAAAGGAAGCTCATCGTGGGATTCATTTTGAAGATGAAGATTTTGTGAAAACTTCCGTACATCAATGGCTTAGGAAGCAAGACCGTGTGTTTTACCACTCTGGAATACATGCCCTAGTTAAAAGGTGGACCAAAACTGTGGAAAAGGACGGAGATTATATTGAATAGTGACAAATTAATCGTCAATGTTATAGTTTTCAAGCTATGTAAATTAGATTGAATTTTCTTGGCAATTAAAAGAGAAAAAAAAATAGGAGGCATTACGTTTTGACCCACCCTCGTACTTGTGGCAAATGGAAGGTTATTTTGTTCTACTCAAAACTTATAATTTAGCAGTGATATACCTATCTTTTCAAATTTTCTGAATCCAAAATAGCCCATTTAGAAATGAGCATCTTTGTATGTGCAAGGCTGGATGGATGTTCACATCATAACTAAAGAGAAGTGGATATACCTATATCAAACCTTATATTTAAGTTCAACATGTGGAAAAATTTGGAAAATAATTTGTTATTTTCCTTCTCTAAAGTTAAAATGCGGTTAATAATTTTGATTAAAACATAACTTTGAGACCCTGATATAAACAATGAACAGCGATTTTTGTATTTCTGGAATAACGTATGAAGTCCTCTTTGTTCTAATTGTTTTTTTTTTTTAATTTTACGTCCTCCAACGTTAAGTCATATCGGACGATGTATGAAATGGTAGAAATGATGCTCAAATGAGCCCAGGGTCCATAGAGCCTAGAGTTGCCTGACATTCGTCTTTCAGGATAAGGGAAAACCCCGGAAAAACCTTATCCAGGTAACTCACCCTGACCGAGATTTGAACTCGGGACCTCTTTAACGTGAGGCATTCTACCACCACGCTACCGAGGCGGGCATTCTAATTGTGATTCGCATACTTTTTATGACTACAAAACTGGAAGAATTAGAAACAAAATACTGCAGAAAACTGTGGAGCTTGTTAAACTAACAAGTACTGTTTTTTTAAATGCTCTTTGGTAATGTTTACTTCATCGAAATAGTCTATGCTCAAGTTTTCTGAAATTTAATGTATATCTAATGGAACCATTAAGATTCCTTTTCTTCTTCTTCTTCTTCTTCTTCTTCTTCTTCTTCTTCTTCTTCTTCTTCTTCTTCTTCTTCTTCTTCTTCTTCTTCTTCTTCTTCTTCTTCTTCTTCTTCTTCTTCTTCTTCTTCTTCTTCTTCTTCTTCTTCTTCTTCTTCTTCTTCTTCTTCTTCTTCTTCTTCTTCTTCTTCTTCTTCTTCTTCTTCTTCTTCTTCTTCTTCTTCTTCTTCTTCTTCTTCTTCTTCTTCTTCTTCTTCTTCTTCTTCTTCTTCTTCTTCTTCTTCTTCTTCTTCTTCTTCTTCTTCTTCTTCTTCTTCTTCTTCTTCTTCTTCTTCTTCTTCTTCTTCTTCTTCTTCTTCTTCTTCTTCTTCTTCTTCTTCTTCTTCTTCTTCTTCTTCTTCTTCTTCTTCTTCTTCTTCTTCTTCTTCTTCTTCTTCTTCTTCTTCTTCTTCTTCTTCTTCTTCTTCTTCTTCTTCTTCTTCTTCTTCTTCTTCTTCTTCTTCTTCTTCTTCTTCTTCTTCTTCTTCTTCTTCTTCTTCTTCTTCTTCTTCTTCTTCTTCTTCTTCTTCTTCTTCTTCTTCTTCTTCTTCTTCTTCTTCTTCTTCTTCTTCTTCTTCTTCTTCTTCTTCTTCTTCTTCTTCTTCTTTAATAAGAGCTCATCAGTGACTTCGTAATGCATGGATCTCCATGGTTCGATCAAATACTTGAACACTGCTTTTGTATGTCTAACTTAACTCAGTAGTTATTGCTGAACTTGAAGCATTCTAATTAACTATCCATTGTGAATAGAATAATTGCTTTATATTAAGGGGTTGTAGTATATAATATATGAGTGTGTAAGCAGTAGTGCAATTCATATGAATATTTCACTTCAGATTTATTTATAATATCCCCTTTCGTTTTCCATCACATTTATTTTACTTTTTTTTCTTTTTTCAGTGGACCTAGCCGTAAGCTCTAGTTCAAAGTTTCTTGCCGCACTTAAGGTTTTGGTGGAGATCTTAATTAAGTTTTGGGGAGAAACAGTGCCATGTAAAATAATCCGAGATTAGGCAGCTTGGGTGGCTACAGGACGCGGCAGGGATCAGAGAGGCTCCGTGGTCAAAGGCTGAGGCGGACGGGACGGGACGGGAGTGGTGAGGAGTTCCCTAGGGAATGAGGACCATCACTGGTCTGGATATATCCCACCGCCGCTGCTGCGTTCCCAGGAACAAACTAAAAGCTCTTTCGCTCTCTCACTTCCTCCTGCAAGGACGGACCGGCCAGTCCCCGCATTGCTGCCAATCTAACAGTCTTTTCGCATCTAAATACCTACCGTGGACACTAGAAGGGATGTACTCGTAATGTACCGCGTTAAAAATTATTCAACGGTTTGCATATATTAATCCCTATACAATTGAGTGAAATGAGCTTCAAGTCTTGACATTAATTTGTTTAAAACATATCAATGTTATGAATGTAAATTGTAGCCCTTAACTGTGGCCGAAGAGTGGTTATATCCTGAACGATTTAAGCATTGAAGTAAAGAGTCAGTAATAATTGATTTTATCAATATAATTATCAGATATTTCATAAATGTTAATGAATGCTCCAAGATATAAAAATGTATTTAGGTACGCCTCTCAACAATCTCTTATCACTATTTTAGCCCAATACCACATAAGCTCATAAAATGTTTTAATAGGAATGTGAAAATTATAAAATCTACTTTAATCTATTAGACTACAAAAACACCTCATTGATATTAAATAAAATCACTTTAGGTAAAATAAAATACAATTAAAAATCTAATTATAGTAAATTATGGTTTATTTTATTTCTCTTAATACAGAATATTCGCATAAGATTGGTCCTTGTGTGATTCAAAATAGATTTCTTATATAAATATTACCCCAGTGCTCTTAGTTATAGATTTACAAACTTACAGAGCACTGCACATTCATGTTATCTATTCAATGGCCATCATGCACTTTGACTTTTTTATTTTAAGTGTGTAATACAAATTTACTAGCTTCTTAGATTTTTCAAATAAGAGACAATATGTGTTCGCGTTTTAAGTAAAAGAGACAAACAGAAAATGGTCCTTCTAATGATGGAGACAACGCTGGAATTCTCAGTAATTTACGATTAGCTAAATGTGCTAATTTAAAATGGTATGTTTTAGCAAAAAGCCAGAAGTTTATTTGCTGGGGAATGTAAAACTCTTTCCCAAATGTTTCTGCTTGTTCTCGATACTGTTGAGAGCTAATGAGTCCTGCATCCAATATTTACAACACAAATGTTTCCATTTATTCGTGATGTCTTTAACTGAGCTTTTCTGCTTCATAGTGTGGGTAAAGTGCGTTTACTGCCAATGAGATGTGTACATGTATACTTTATTCCGGACCCAACAAGATTTAGTACACCATCATGACCACGAGGTGACGAATGGTAGCACCATCTACAGAGTGATTTATATAGAACTGACACATTTCTTTCTTTAATTATTCCGTTGGAAACTCGGTCACTGACCCAATTTTAGCACCAAATTAAACATGGTGTTCTGGAGTTTCGATTCCTTGTCACTAGATGCGCAGATGTTTATGTTTTATTCCTAACTGCTATTGTTGGCAGCGGTTTTCGACATTTTGTTCTACTCAACGTGAAAATGCAGTACACAGTAAATCAATGACTCTTTCTGGTGAAGCAGTACTGGATTACGAATTCAATTACGGCTACTCAAAGGGCATACCAGAGAGAATTTGGTGTTCGCAATCCTCCCAAAGGAAACACAATACTGGGACTGGTAAACAAATTGGAAACAACTGGATCTCTGGTGAGTTAAAAAAGCAAGCATCGTTCATCTAGACTTCCCACGGTTATTGGTGAGTAAGAGCACGCCTGGAGCAGTCACCCAAAAATTATTAAGATGTTTCTTGCAAGAGACAGGGTACACCTACTCAAGGTGTATGGGACTATTTGCCTTGACACTCAACCCATTACTCAGATGCTATAAGATGGACTGCAAGGCTTTACTATAGCTGGGATACGCCTTAAAGTAATAGGTTACGTGGATGACGTGACGGTCTTGGCCACAGATCACCAGGATATGGAGGAGATAGCCACGGCGAATGTGACTTACAGTCGCATTTCGGGAGCTCAGCTCAACGCCCACAAATCAGAAATCCTTCCGCTTGGCACCTGGGAACATCAAGCAATATTGTTGCATATGAAGGTGGTTACACAGAGCACTATACTAGGGGTTATATTTACCTCTACCACAACACAGATGATTTCTCTTAATTGGACCCAGAAGCTCAACGCGCTACGTTTCAGCTTACATGAAGATCGATCTCGAAATGTAACGTTGTTGCAACGCGTCTGGTACATTCATACTTATGCCCTGAGTAAACTGTGGTATGTGGCGCAGATTTTGCCGCTCCCTAAGTAGTTCGCCCAACGTTTTGAGACCCTGCTTGGATACTTCCTTTGGACGGGAAAAGCATATCGAGTAGCTCGCCCGCAATTGCGTCTTCCTGTAAATGAGATGGTTGTGGTTTAGTGGATGTTGACAACAAGTGTTTGGCGCTGTTGGGAAAGACAGGATTGTCCTAGTTACTTGGCAGTGAGTCTCCGATTGACAAGAAGTTTTGGTCTGACCAGTTACATACCGTGGCGAGACCGACACGGGAATTTCAACCTTTAGTCACCAAGCTTCGTGCTCTTGGAAATTCCTGGGAGCCACTGGAGAAGTTTCTGACCACCAAGAACCTCTATCGTCACATGATGGAGCCAGGTATTCAACGACCTAATGTGGAAACAAAATACAGTCGGGATTGGAAATGTATTTGGGCCAATGCAACCAACTGTAACCTTCCGTCGATCTGGAGAGAAACTGTTTATGAATATGTTAATGAAACGGTTCCGACTGCAGAGAAGATGTGGCGTCACGGGAGAGTAATTTCTTAGATCTGTGGCATATCCGTGGAAGATGTTACACTTGAGCATCGCTTGTACAACTGTTAGTGGGCTGACTTGATTTGGACTTCCCTCCGTGACGCATTATATAAACTTTGTCCAGAAGAATGCTTACTTTCGGTACCACAGTTGGTACAACTGGAGTTTCGCTTCAAAGACACGAAATTTCATAATTTTGCAGTGTGGTTGGTTGTTGGTACATTACATTGGCTGCTGAAAGTATGGCGAGGAGAGACTATGCGAGGAAAGCACTTACGTGTATTTTTAAAGGAGCAGAGATGGACCTATATATGGAAGAAAACCTTGCATTATCTAGAGCAATACATTTATCACTTGGAACAAATGCAGATCTAATAACCATTTAAGCAAATAGAACCCTTCCTATTGTCATACAGTACAAGCCAATAACAATAAATTTTCATAACACCATTTCATGAACACCATTTTCATAACAATAACACCATAAATTTTCTAAACGACTTACCTGTATCCGTTCCTGACATTTAAAAAAAATAAAGAAATAAAAAGTAAAAAAAAAAAGATAAACAAAATAAAAAAAATAAGAAAAGCTTAGCATGCACTTGTTCAATAGTCTTTCTTTCCTTAGAGATATTTAAAATGATTACTTAAGACACTTAAACAAAGAGTTAAGTTAGAAAAAAAGAAAAAAAATGTGTCAAGAGACCTGAGAAAAGTGCAGGCATAAAACCATAAAGGGTTTACGTTTATTCATTAGCTACATTAGGTAAGGATAAGAGATTGAATTATTGTCATTGTTTTCAGACGTTCATTGTGCAATATCCTGGCATATTGCCCATCACTGGGTTTACAGATGAATCATGATTTCATTTATCCGGTTATGTGAGCTCATAGAACTCACACCATTGAGCCATCGTAAATCCACATGTCATCCATGAAGCACCTATGCACCCGGTTAAAATCGACATTATCAACATTTGCTATAGAGGTAAATGATCTCCCAAAATTCCTCTACATTTTAGATATAATAAGCTGTCGCTAGTACAATTCGTTTTGAAACAATTAATGAAAGAAGTATGTCAGTTCTATATAAGTCACTCTGCTTGAACGATACTATGTTGGGACCTTAGAAGATTGATGAGCTGTGTGACATGATATAAGAGTGCAAAGTTTTATTTATTTGTGAAAGAATGTTTCTTAAAATAACAGGGATTTTATTTTTATTAAAATATTATTAAATTCATAATTAGCTGCTACCTTATGCATTGCTGTAATGTTATTTTGTACAGAGACACCATTTTCTCGTTGTGAGCAACACGAATGTGCATAGCAAGTATAACGCTAGAATCACCGCTGTATATTCGTATAAAATTTGGTACTGCTGATCTGAATTTTTAAAATTGTTCTGTCATAATGAGATTTACTTTGAATGCGATGTTTGCTGATAGTAGGTTTCCTTACTGCTTCACTTGGCAGATTTAAAGCCTCCAAGAACACAGTACCTACTTGCTTTAACATCGCTTAGCATTGTGAAAATACAAACAATGTGTAATTGGATTCCTTTTTTCATCCATCAGTGAATAAAAGTGAGTCAGGATCAACATATGTTTGTTGAGATTTATGCAAGCAAATATTTGAAATATATTTTTAAGCAGATGATAGGCTGGGTGCAATTTTTTAATAGGCTCTAAAACTGCTTATTTTCCGCAATACAAAACAGAGTATTATAACAAAAAGGAGTTGACAAGTGCCATTTTTTTCTAAAGCACTAATATTTTCATTGTGATTGCTTATTGTACATCCAGATGTAGTGTTCAAGCCTTTTTGTGCGGTGGCTGGATGAGAAATCCAAGTTGCTAATTTCTATATCCACCTGTTCCAGATATTGGTCACCTTTGACTGGCAAGACTTGTAGAACGAGTACTTGCTGAAAGGATTGGCTTTTAAATTTTCTTGTGAGCTTTAATGCATTACGAGGCGTGTCCGTAAAATAAGGTCTCCAATTTTATTTACTATAGAAAACTATAGAAAATGTTTATTGCCAATGAATATTACATTAATGGAATGGTGGAACTTACAGCTATTTTTCAACGTAGTCGCCATTGCGATCGATGCACTTTTACATGCGCTGTGGCAGTTTTTTGTTTACCCTTGTCATAGCACTCTCCCGCCAAGTTGCGCAGGTAGCGCTCAACCTCGGTTTTCAAATCATCGTCGGTCTGGAAATGTGTTCCACCCAGGTGTGGCTTCAACTCAGGAAACAGATGATAATCACTAGGTGCTAAGTCTGGACAGCAGTGGGGATGGGTGAGGATGTCCCTTCCATTGATGTTCTTCGGTGAGCATTTTGGAGACCCCACCTCGCACACACCTTGCGATAATGCAAATGTTCGGTCAAAATCTTGTCAATCGTAGTCTTACTGACTTCAGGAATAAGTTCGCACAGCTCGTGAACTGTCATAAGCCGATCTTTAAGCATTTCTTGCTCCACTTTTGCAATTGTTTCGGCTGAAACCGAAGGCCGACCAGACTTCGAATAACTTACGATGAGTATCAGTGATGGTAGTCCCTTGGCACTCTAAAAACGGATCACTGCACGCAACTTGCCCTTGGCGGCGGAAGTGATAGGAAGCTCCATCGCAAACGGCTGCCCATCCAAGGCTAATGGTTGCAACGGGTTCATTGTGGTGAGGATTTGAAGGAGTGAAATCAAGCTACACGCCAGTGTTGCCGGATCTCACGTAATAGCGTTCCTCATGGACCCAGCGCTTTGAAGACATTTTACGGACACGTCTGGTATTTTCACTGTGCCATCAAGAATATTACATGAATCCAGTGCTTATTACATCTTATTTTCAACTTGGATATGAAAAAAGCTAAGTTCGTTTAGGATCATTTAAGTATGCCGGTATGCCAGAAAATCGTGCAGCAATATTTTTTACTCGCTAGTAAACATACTAATATCTAGTTCTTACCTTTAAGAGATCTAAAGATCATGAGTGTGGTCCCTGTTCGTACCTTAGGGTTAGTAGACCAGCGCCTAATCAACTGATTCAGTCAGACGATCATCCTAGTCTGGAACTGTGAATGAATGTATCTGTATGTGTATGTGCACGCGCGCCCTTGAGTAAGTGAGATCCGATGTACAACAGCCCCCCTCCAATAATGAAAGATGCATTAGCAGGTATGGTTTATCGAACGCCAATAGGTATGTTCCATGTTTTAAAGGGCCGGCGATATGATCATTACAACTAAGAAATGTGTAAGTGGAACAAGTGTAAGTTGTTACGTAAACATCGTAACTTCATCTGCAATCTCCGCTCATAGTTAGAAAATTTGGTACAAAAGAAAAAGAACTTTAGTTCTTAAAGTTTGTAGGTCACTAGATGCATTCGGTTAAGGTATCTTGCATTTATATTTCTCATTTCTCAGAAAGAAAGTTCTGCGTTCTCTTCTCCGAATTTCATTCCCTCTATGAGCAAATCTTAGAACGAAAAAGCAGTTTTAGAATTATCTCTGAAATGACTTGGGCATTTATTTTTTGTTTCTGAAGGGAAGGTAACACTTTTCTCAACAACTTTAATATCACTAAATTTTATTTGCAGCATTTTAAATCAATGGCTACCTTTCATTGTCCTTCATTACACCATAGTTCATTGTACTGCATATTAAGTAAGCTATTATTAATGCGAAATTAAAATCCTGCTAGCATACTCAATTAGTAATTAAAATTTTACATCCCTTGAATATAAAGTATGAACCGCACAAAGTTGCCAAAATGTTACATCGTTTGTACACGTATGCTATTAATGCTGGTATCCCTTTATAACACGTAAAGCCTCATGCAAGTTGTTGATCAATCATGATATTAAAAGCAGCAAATTTTTCACTCTTTTCTTTTTATCACTTGTTTTTTAATCTCTGCAAACGAAACTTTGTTTCAACTTGGCGTAATTTTTCAAGATCAGGTTTCAAATGTAGTTATTCCTCATTCAGTGCTAACATAATAATTTCCTGTTTTCTTCCAAATTACAATTTTCGGCTCCTAGTTTTGCTATTTACCAATGTTTAATATAACTACAGCTTTGCGAAAGAATACATGTCAAATGGGTTGGAGAGGGAGAGAGTGTGTGAGAGAGAGAGAGAGGAGGGGGAGTTGAGAGAAGCAAAAGGTGGAAACAGTAGGGAGTCGATAAGAGAGAAGGAAAAGAGATGTGGCATTCACAGTTAATGGAATAAGGCGGGTGAAACTCGGGATTTTGATAGTTTTAATTACATTTTTTAAAAAAAGTGGGAGGGTCTCAGCTAAGGTGTTACAAGTGAATATATTTTAAATTAAAGAATAAAACCGAATGGTTTCTTGTATTAACCTATTAGAAAGAGCCTACCATAACAGTGTGGGCCCCTTATTGAGCGTTCTCGGATGGTGTCAAAATTTTAATGGAACCACGAATATTTTTTTCCTTCTATAACTTAAGCAAATTTTGTTCAAAATATATTTACTTTGTCTAACAGTTACTTATAAGAAGTGTTTGTGATTCATTCAAAATTCCATATCTAAGTTTCACCAAAAATGCTTGTTTTGAGCTTCTCTAAAACAAACAAAAGCCATTTTTACATTCTCTGCTTAGTAGGTAAAGGAAGTACTTGCATTCCAACCAAAAATTCCATATTGAGATTTCACCGAAAGTGTATATTCGGACAGTAGATATTTACTTAGAATTAGGATTACTACAGAGGGGATTCGGCACCGAAACCTGTATTTTACTGTACCTAATCCCCAAGTGTAACATCATCGTGAGGAAAGAAGAGGCGAGAGGAGACAGAGGGTGACCGACCGAATGAATCATGACAGTGCAGGGTCCCTACTATTTACCAGTTGGAAACTCCCCGGGCCTCCCACCCGGCGTGTTCCTGAAAGGCGTCAACTGTCGTACCAGAGGAGGAAATGTTTACCAAGAGCATATCGTCCTGGCATGCAGCGCCGAGAGACCAGCCGACAGGTTTTCCCTGAAAGTGAGAGATGAGAAATTATGTGAATTGATAATTCAAATGAAATGGAGGGACAGGAAATTCGGGGGGATGTAATTAACCTATCCAGCATTCGCCTTGCGACCCGGGAAAATTCCTGAAAAAATCCATGGGTCAGGGAGATCGTCCACGCGAATCACACCCTCCCAAATGCGGGCTACAGATGAAACCACCTGAGTCATCTTGAGCCCAACAGAGGAGGCCATTCTAAGTTTAACCTCAGCATCTACCACGATTTAAAGAAAATCTCCCCCATCACAAATTACCGGTTACACAGAAAATAACTGTTTTTATTTTTTCAAAAATGGATTAATATATTTAAAATATCACACATTAACATCTTTGTATGACACATAAAATGCATATCTTGAATTTTGTGCAAATACCTGTGACGTCGTTTTTAACTTGGAAGGAATTAATATAATGTTTACCATTTGTAGACAACAATAAGCAACAATTATTTCATACAACTTGTGAATCTCTTTAAAACAGTAAATTGTTTAATCTTTTTTTTTGTGAATCAGCGAATTTCAAGATTATGTTTGTTTTTAGTTAGAACTGTCAATACCTGTAGCATTTATAACTGCTGTCAAATTAAGGTTCTTTTGAAGCTTATGGAATTTTAACGGCAGCATATAGAAAAAAGCCTATAAATATTTGACTGTTCATGGGTCTCCTCTTGTTATATCTACAATGAAATGTGCAAGGAAACAATTTCTGCAGAGGTTAATGTCACTTAGTTTGACGTACATGGAAAATAGTTTGATCTGTTACATTTGAATTTTGTTTTCTACCCCTAGGATAGCTTATTTTATATAACCTCTATATAAATTAAGTTGCGTATATGACTTTATTTACTAACTATAGCAAACATTCATAAATAATTTTAAAAATTTGCATGACAATTTAATTAAGTATCCGTAAAATAAAGACTCCAAGGCGCTGGAGCCGTGAGGAAGGCTATTACGCAGAGATCCGGCAACACTGGCGTGTAGCTTGGTTTCACCCCTTCAAATCCCCACCACAACGAACCCGTCGCAACCATTAGTCTCGACTGGGTAGCCGTTTGCGATGGAGCTTCCTATCACTTCCGCCACCAATTGCGAGTTGCGTGCAGTGATTCGTTTTTGAGTGCCAAAGACACTACCCCCACTGAAATTCATGGTCAGTTATGCGAAGTCTATGGGCCACAGTGTATGGACGTCAAAAACGTGCGAAAGTGGGCCAGAGCGTTCAAAAACGGACGTACAGACGTCCATGACAAACAGTGTTCTGGTCTGCCTTCGGTTTCAGCGGAAACAATTGCAAAACTGGAGCAAGAAATGATTAAAGATCGACGTGTGACAGTTCGCGAGCTGTGTGAACTTATCCCTGAAGTCAGTAAGACTACGATTGACAAGATTTTGACCGAACATTTGCATTATCGCAAGGTGGGTCCCGAAAATGCTCACTGAAGACCATAAACGGATGTTCTCCTGGCCCAGTTAGGATGGGATATCCTCACACACCCCCCCTACAGTCCAGAGTTAGCACCTAGTGATTATCATCTGTTTCCTGAGAAGAAGTCACACCTGGGTGGAACACATTTCCAGACCGACGATGATTTGAAAAACGAGGTTGAGCGCTACCTGCGCAACTTGGCGGGAGTGCTATGACAAGGGTATACAAAAACTGCCACAGCGCATGCAAAAGTGCATCGATCACAATGGTGATTACGTTTAAAAATAGCTGTAAGTTCCCCTTTCCAGTAATGTAACATTCATTGACAATAAACATGTTTTCTACAGTAAATAAAATTGGAGACCTTATTTTACGGACATGCCTCTTATTATGACATTTCAGTTCAAGGCAGTTCAGTTCAATACAAAGAATTGCATATAATATAGTGTAATTTAAGCAGAAAATTAAGAAAACTGAATTTGAAAAAATGCTCCTTATACTTTAAAATATTTATTTACATTCTGTTTTTAATGTTTGTAAATAAAGGTATCTGATTAATTTTTCACAATTTTATAACAGTATGAAATTTACTGAAATAAAACTTGTACATGCTAACATGTGAATGAAGACACGAACGAGTATATAAAATGCCTGTTACGCAGTGCATATTTCAAAAATCTGAGGACAGTTCTGACTCACAGTGAGGGCTGCTTGTCATGAGATTAAATAGATCTTGTGATCGACGCCCCAGCGAGTGAAGCGAAAGGAAGTAGCTGCTACTGGTGAGAAAATGAAAATATAACGACAATTTAACTAAATCATAATAGTCAAGTAAAAGTGGAAACTGGCACAATGTCACACTACAAAGCGTTTAATTTTTTAAGCTTCTATTATAAACATTTCAAGCTTTTTTATTTAAAAATTATTTTGTGAAATAATTATATCCAATGTAAGGTTATAATTTTTGGAACATAATTATATATAGTGAAGATTTCATTTGAATCAGTCTGCGATAAGAAGTTCATCTATATTATTTAGAAATTGTAAACATTTGTTATTTCGGTATCTAATAGTCTTAATGAGACATCGGGTAGATTATCCAGGTTTACCATTAATCGACTAATTGACTGCAACGAATATTCGGACATTCCAGAAAATCGATAAGTATGGGAATCGCAATTCTTCTATTGAGGCAGTTTTCAGTGAATGACTGTAAACCTGTAATGTTATTTTCAGGAAACCTTCCTGCCGCACTTGGTTCTTCTTTTATGAATAAGCTATTTTGGTCATTCTGTATATCTTTCAAACTTGGAGAACATCACTTCTCGGTATGACAGCACAGTTTTCTCCTGCAATCGAGTAAAAGGTTTAGTTTAAATACAGAAAGAGTTATGCAGTACACAGTTTCATTTATATATTTGTTTCATCTCCACGGTTATATGGACGATTTGTCCATTTTATGTTACTTAAAATATTACCTACATGTTACTTTGATATCTTTACAGCTTCTGCTATCTCAAACAACTTTAATCTGCAGTCTTCCAGTGAGATCTGGAGTTGTGACTTTCACAGGGCGTCCAGAGCGAGGCTCATCACTAGTGCTCATAGGTCTCATTTTAAACTCTGCAACCCACCTTGTGATTATTGTATATGAAGGGACAGAGTCTTTCAATGTACTGTCCATTTCCTCCTTGACTGCTCATTTTTCCAAAGCCTCCATTTTCATGAAACCTCTACATTTGTTTTGTTTAAAATGCTGTCATTCAAAAACTAAACAAGCTATTAACCTGTAAATATGGATACAAGGTAGTCTGGGTTAAATTAAATGGTGCTTCCAATCGTGGACATTCTTGTTTCAAAAAACGGTACACTGGGGCATACTATATATCGGAAGCCTACACACACCGATCTCTATCTGAACGCTCATAGTTTCCATCATAAGTCTCAACACTGGCCCACAGAGCTTTGTCTATCTCTGATACCAGCCACTTAAAACAAGAATCACACACAGCATCTGAGACTCACATTCCGTCAAAACGGCTACTCCGAATATGACGTTGAAGCCTCAATCACCAAAGCTAGGAAAGGGAAATCTGTAATACAGCAAGCGTCAGATAAGCCTATCGCTACAGCCTGCATCCCGTTTACGGTTAATCTATGCTACAGAATCAGCAGAATTCTCGCCAAATACAACATCAGGATCATCCACAAACCACCTCCGAAGATTAAGCATCTGTTGAGATCAGTGAAAGACAAACTGGACTTCCAAGTTCCGGGAGTGTACCGCATTCCCTGTGAATGTGGGACACCGTATATACGACAAACCGGAAGGACCATCGCCACTAGAATAATCGAACATGAACGGAGCATTCGTTTAAAGCAACCTGAGAAGTCTGGGATGGCAGAGCATTGCTTTGATAACGACCACAGAGCCAATTTTCGGGAGACGACCATCTTGGCAAAATGCAACAGTTACTGGGAGCGGGGAATTAAGGAGGCTTTGCCCATTTTCTCTGAAAGGAGCACGCTTAATCGTGATGCTGGATTTCAGTTCAGCTCCTCTTGGAAACCGGCCTTAAAATGGAAATCCGTCGAATTAAGAAGCAAAGACCAATACAGCTTGATAATCAAGTTAAATAGTTACGTTTCATGGACACAATTGTCTATACTCACGCCATCTCCAGACCTGGCATTTAATTTACTGAAAACAGTCTTTTGTTCAGTAACGCGATTTTTGATAGTGTTTTGTCTTTGTTTATAGTTGTGTTGTATCCAGTATTTCATTTGTGGTTATAACATTTATAAATATCCTGATGATGGGAGAGATGTACACTCCCGAAACGTTGATATCTAATCATCTTTTCACCTGGCTGGCTGCCCGAGAAGAAAGTGAGCGTAAATGATGCTATGTAACAAACTGGCCCAGTGGCGCCATGTCTAGGTTAGGCCCGGGACTTACCAGCGTACTCTCCTAAGTCCCTCTCCAGCTCGGAATTAAAACTGGATCTCATAGTTCACAAGTCAATTCTGACAACTGCACTGTAGAAGCAGTTATTTTACTTTATAATGACAACAATGAGATATGAGACACGAAGACCAAGACGAACCAAACAAATTATACTATGGTTTTGAGGAGAAACGTTAATTCGCGAGTTCCAAAAGAGTACGTGACATGTTCTTGTAGTGAAATCAGACAGAGGGATTGGTAAAGTAAGCTTTCAACAGAAACGCTTTCTTGAAAAAAACAGATCAGAAAAAGGTTGATGATTTATGTGAGAAATCCACTTTGCATGACATATAAGCTTCAACTTGTGAATGATGTGTGATGAATGGAACATATATAATGAACAGAAAAAACAAACAGTAAACTTATTTAAAACATTGTACGAAGAAAAAATTCTAGGATTAATCACAAAGTATAAAAGAAATTGACTTAAATTTAGTGAGAGATTCACAAGAAAGAACTTAAATGGGAAAAAGGTTCGGGGCAGAAGAAGTTAATATATGAAAGATAATATTAAGGAAACAAGATGGACATAGAATGGAAGAGGCTGATTTATAGAGAGGGATCTGCAATTGTGCAGAGACTATGGTTGCTAAGTTAACTGAACTTATTTATCAATGTATTCTTTAAATACCCAAAAGCATGACATCAATAAATATGTCTCTCGAAAATATATTGCTCAACGTGAAAACTATAAAAAGTTGGGCAGCAGAGATGCTATTATTTAAAACTGTAGCTATGTCGAACATCATAGAAATTAGGAAAAGTCTTAGTTCCGCTCTACAAGTATTTTACTAAAGCTAACCAAATTTTGATTTAGTTTATACACGCTTGGTATGCCGCTGTTATTTTAGACTTTCTGGAAAGGCCGCCAAAGAAGAGTCCCTCCCCCGGCATGAAATAAGCGTACATATCACAAGTAAGTCAGTTTGGGCTGCCAAGTGAGATACTCAGGGCGTGTCCAGGAACTGCGCTGATGGCTCCTCCATCTTGCTAATCTGACTGATATCGGGATTCTTTCCCTTCTGCAGTGCGCCACTTGGTCTGTCACCATCAACTTTGTTGCATATGAACTAAGCAATTTCTTCGACTTCAGTTTTCTTGCAGAGTGGTGCAATATCAGAAAATAACGAACTTTGGTGCCAAACTATTTTAGTTTGCATTTACTGTATAACGGCGGGACAAAGTTTCCGGATTTCCTCTCTTCTCCAATTGTATTATTCCTCTTTCCCTGTTCACACAGTTCTTAGCCTGCTACAGCTATTTAAAGTCTTGCTCGGTTCTGTATTGGTTAGCTTTTAGTTTTTGAACTTCTCTTCTCCCCACCCCCCCCTTATTCCTAGGACTTAGTTTTGCTCTCTTTGCAGCATTTTCATCCATCTATATTTCTTTCCCCCATATTTTCTCCGGCTAATATTTACGAAGAGAAAGGGAAAATGTTTATAAATTGATAGATAAAGTATATTTTAAGAAGTAGTACGAGTTCAGAGACATATCATCTGACCATTTTTCTGTACCTCTCCGATGAATCCATTTTGTAAGAAACGTTTTATGGCCACTGTCATGCAAGTACTTCATAGTGTAGTACAGATTTTTGTATCTAACCTTACATTTTCTTCTTCTCTGTCTTGACTATCAGCGATATTATAACTAATGAGCCAAAAACCTTCTAATAAACTCCTCAGCCGATTTTCTTTCGGTATTTATGGGAATGATAATGTACACGTTGACCTGTTTTTAGGAAAATAATTACAATAATCACGAAATACTGTAGAACGGAATTCTTATATTCCCAGGACGTACAACTGTGTCTTTTGACAATTGCATATAGGAAAACATGTAGGGGAACATAGGGTAGGACCTCTGGAAATAATAAAGCATTGGTATTATAACGTATTTTAATATCAGAAATCATGTTTCATGAACATGGAATACTTTAGAGGTAATGCTTACAGCAACATATCAATATTTCTTTTTTAATGAAAATGGCAATACACTCTAAAAATACAGTTTTAATCTGTACTCGCGGCAGAACCGGATTCTCAATGGGACGAAAGGTGTAATAATAATCATGTTTGTTTCTAAGACATGGCACGCATGTGTATAGGTCCAGTTTATCACCTTTCCATTTCGTGCAGCCCTCATGGGCCATTTGAAAACTTCATGTATCTCACCCAACCATTCTTCCTTTCTGTAAATCCATAGAACTCATTAAAACGAAGACATCGAAACCTTATCATCCAGCAGTTCATCTCTGCCTGCCTCGGAGGCGTGGAGTTAGCATGTCTGCCTCACGTTCAAGAGGTCCCGAGTTCGAATCTCGGTCAGGGTGAGTTATCTGGATGAGGTTTTTTCCGGGGTTTTCCCTTATCCTGAAATATGAATGTTGGATAAATCTAAGCTCTATGGACCCCGGGCTCATTTGAGCATCATTTCACCCATTTCATTCATCGTCCGATATGACTTAACGTTGGAGGACGTAAATTACAAAAAAAAAAAAAAAAAAAAAAAAAAAAGGTTCATCTCTGATCATTGCCCGAATTACTGATTTCTGGGATTTTAGATGTCTTTGTGTAGAACAATTTTATTTTGTATTTTTCAGGTTTCTTGCTGCTTTCTTCGATGAGATCTGTTTTCTAAGGAGAATAGTTGTTTTTTTTTTTTTTTTTTTTTTTTTTTTTTTTTTTTTTTTTTTTTTTTTTTTACCGTTTGAAAACTGGATGCTGATATGTTGTAATTGGGACCATATCTCTTGATGACACGGTAAAAGAAAACTTTTGCGATTGCTTTTACGAATGTAAATCTGTGGCATATTGAGTATATAACCTAGAATAATAAAAGCAACGTGAAAGTACGCTAAAACTACACTAATTTGTATTACAATAGTCAATTACATTCTTTGAATCGACGACAAAATAACTAAATGCATGGGGAATTGATCGATTTTTACCCACTCAGTCCTGGCCCCATTACCATATTTTAAAGTACTCTGGATTTCTTTCGAACTACAACCAACAAAGGATTATCAAAAATGCATTTAAAAACTTAACACCAAGACTACTACCCCACTTACCCGCAAAACACACCGACAACAACTTTTACTATTTGAAGGTTCGATGAATAAGATGAACAACCAGATCACAAACTCGGTTTTTTCTTCAACATGCTATAAATCTGTTAAATCACGTGAGATCGGCATGAACACGCTGTATATGACAGATAAGCATGGGAACAGGAATTACAACAAGAAGTCGATGGCAGTTGTCAATGTACTCCAGTAAAAATAAGTGCGCATCCGGTTTCACCCTGTAGCCAGGTTTCATCCACTACTGAAACTAGTAATTTTTGTCAAACTGTGACATTTGCTAACAAAATTCTGTTATTCTATCACAATCTTCTTCGCTCACATAGTGAAGGGGATGTAAATCTTTGTTATCTTTAGCTCTTTCTATATGGAAGCAACTGAAGGGACTGCAGCCACTTTTAGAATCGATCGACGCATCCTTCATTGGCCGAGTTGGTGGCTACTCGCTTCCATTCAGTAGGAATTGATCCAAACTTAAGCCAATCAGAGACATCAAGATATCTTCCCCACTTGGAGTAAACCACATGAAAGAAGCTGCTTTACTGCTGTAAGCACCGTAGTAGGATGGGATGTCAGTCTAATTATAAAATGGGTATCATTTTCTTTCAAGTATTAGATGGTATTCCTTGTTTAGACTCTTTTGTCCATCCACCTCTTATAAGGTTGACAAGTAGTTTGTGGTCGGGGTTAGATATAAAGTGCTGCAAGTGCTGTTGGTTGCTCGGGACGTTCTAGTATTGGGATGCACTACCCGGGATGGCTAAGGCGGTTTCGTCTGTGGCCCTCATTCCGGAGGTCTGGGTTCGATTCCCGTGGCCGGCCTGCCTGACCAATGGGGCTTTTTCGGGATTTTCTTGGGATGCTAAACGAAAGCTGGGTAGGTTATTTACATCCCCAAATTTCCTGTAATTTCATTTCATATCCATTATCATTTCGCATCATCTCTCATTTGGTGGTTTCTTACAGGGTAGAAGTGTCGGCGGGTGTCTCGGCGGTGCATGGCAGGATGACGTGATCTGGGGAAAACTACTTCCTCCATCGGTAGGTTGGATACCGGTCTCTGATCCTCTGCTGGGACCATTTCGGAACCGCCAGCCAGGGACCTTTGGTTCTTGGATCGCTTGCCTGGGAACTTTGCGGCTTGGCTGCTGGGCTCGTTGCCGTTCCACAGTAGGGGAACATGTTCGTTATCCTGGTCTGTCCGGGGAAGTCTCTATCCAAGTAAACTGTGGGGTCCCTGCCCTTTTACTGTCGTGGCTCCTTGGGTTGGCCGCCCTCTGTCTCCTTCGCCTCATCCTTCCTATCGGGGGGGCATAGGAACAATGGGCCCAGCATGGTGGCCTACGTACTGAATCCCCTCCGTAATGAAATCCTAAATCCTATTTGGGATGCAGTACACAGTAAAGACTAGTATTACCTATTGTTGTTCTGGTGTTTGATTTTCCCACACATCAGGTACCGCTTACTTTAAAATGGAGTGATAATAATAATAATTACTTGAATGTAGACGGACTTCTTTGATTGATGTATTATTTCTTGAGTAGCGTACACTATACCGATAACTAACTTTGAAAATAATTTGCCATGCATTCAACTTTAACCTTCTCTGGCTTAAATACGTTATAATGTAGATTATTTCTCCGGTTCCCCCGCATGTAAGGTCTCTAGTGTTATTAGTTAAATAATTTCAATGGATTTCACTATTTTATTTTGACTAAGTTTTATGTTATGTGAATAAAATTTTGGTGTTACGTGTACAGTACATTGGCTCTGTAATTTAGATAGTAATTGGTATTATAATGTTTTTCTATGAGAAATTCCAACAATTCGCTTGGCGAAGTTACAATTCTAAGTCATCTTTTGAGTATCTTGTCTTTTTCTCTGTTAACTTTTCTCAATAATACATATAACTAAATTTTGTTGACTACTAACCTTTAGTAATTGCGACCCTATTGCTTAGAATATTTATGCTCGACGATGTCAAAATATAGTAATTATACGTTTGATAGCAACTTAATGGAGCTCATTAAAGGACACATCATCAGTACAGTGCTGGTTTCTACCAATCAGAATATCTGCAGTATCAATCAATACTATTGCGACTTTTCACAAACAGCTCTGTATTTCTAGGAACTAAAAAACCTTATATTCTGGAGAATTCAATTAATAATGCTAAATATACAAATAATCTCCATCATTTAATTACTTATATTCCTTGATCAGCTATTTCAGTGCGTAAGATAAGGATAATGTACTTATTGACTCAGATACATGTAAAACATTACAAGTAGTTTATAAATATTTGCAACTTTACATATGGTCAAGTACGAAAAAACATATGGAACTTGAGTTTTGTTTGTTTGTTGTAATTTACGTCCTGCAAAATTAATTCATATCGGATGATGAATGGAATGGGTGAAATGATGCTCAAATGGGCCCAGGGTCCGTAGAGCTTACAGTTACCCGACATTCGTCTTTTAGGATAAGGGAAAACCCCGGAAAAATCTTATCAAGGTAACTCACCTGACCAGGATTCGAACTCGGGACCACTTGAACGTGAGGAAGACATACTGCCATCTACGTTTCCGAGGCGGGCGGGAACGTGAGCATGATGACTATCAAGTTGCCTTATAAAAATTAGGAAACTAGCATTTTAATGTTTACCATTATAATCTTGTCGCATAATGTACCTTCGGTAGAATAAAATAGAGCGGGATGACTCAGACGGTTTCATCTGTGGCTCGCATTCGCTTCGATTCCCGTGGCCGACCTATCTGACCCATTGGCTTTTTCGGGATTTTTCCCGGGTCGCCAGGCGAAAGCTGGATAGGTTAATTACAACCTACATTTCATCTCCATTATAATTTCACATTATCTCTTATCTGGGCGGTGCATGGCAGTACGATAAGCTCGGTAGGACGGTTTCTGGTCTCCAAGCCGAACTGGTGAGCCGTTTTCGGACTACGGTGCGAATGATGCCGGTTGCGTTGGCCTGGTAAATATTAGGAACCCTGCCCCCTGTACTGTCGTGACTTCTCGGATCGGCAGCGCTTGGTCTCCTCTCGCCTCATCCTTCCTCTCGGGGATGCCCCACTTGAGGCTTAGTTACAATAGACCACAAGTTTCGGTGCTGAATGCCCTCCGTAGTAAACCTAACCCTAATCGTAAAGAGTAAATAAAATTTCTTAAGAATAATATATTAACATTTACGTATTAAACCAGAGGAAGACAGCTTCGAGAGTTGTGACGTATTTCAGCCTGGAGCGTGGCTTGAAGTGCATGTGACATCAAGGCAAGAGCCGTGTAGTACCAAGCTGCCCATATAAATGACGCTGTGAATACAGAATCTGATGGTTCAGTCATGTGTAGCACACTCGATGACAATAATATAGCTGCCACGTACCAAATGGAACGGTTAAATTCACAATGTGATGATTTATTGAAGGACAAATTTACACACAAGAAAGAGTTGGCTGAATTTTACAAGAATGTCCCCCAAACCAGATTTCTGAGGTTGTGTTCACTTGCACGGACATTGTGTATGTTTGACTCGACATATGTTATGCAATTAGCGAATTCCAAACCCCAAAGTACCTTGCCGGATCACACTCTAACATGAAGCCTTCGATTACAAATTTCCCAGACAATTGCATCCAGACATTGATAAACTAGTTAAAGAAAAACGAAACAGAAAGTGTCCGAAAATGCCCACCTAATTTTGTTCTGCATGGGTCTCCTCTAATTTGCAGAGAAAATTGCTTTATATTTTATTTTATTTACTTTATAACATGCCTGACCTTCAGATGAACTACGAGTTGAAGTTTTATATATTTTCTCACAGCACAGAGCCAAAATGTAATTGTTTATAAACTGTGACCAATTGTGTAGTTAAAACACTCAGCATTAATATCACAACACCCAAGATGTAAGTTGTGCATATTATTAATACCCAATACGTTTCCTGCCTTTCCTACCCGCACACATCAAACTATTTCCTTCCTCTTGGTCAGCAGAAATCAGCGCAGTGACGTCACACGCTAACCTGCCTTTCGTTCGGGAGCCTTTTTTTTTTTTTTTTTTTGGATTTACGTCCTCCAACATTTAGTCATATCGGGCGATGAATGAAATGGGTGAAATGATGCTTCAATGAGTCTGGGGTCCATGGAGCTTAGAGTTATCCGACATTCATCTTTGAGGATAAGGGAAAACTTCGGTAAAACCTTATCCAGGTAACTCACCCTGACCGAGATTCGAACTTGGGACCTCTTGAACGTGAGACAGACACGCAGCCATCTACACTACCGAGGCGGGCAATTCGGGAGCATATTTGGCGGTTAGAGCTGACGGAGCTGACGTCACACCGCCAATACCTGCCTTCCCCTGTATTAAACACATAATAATAGTTAAATTGCTCTTTTTGTACACATGTCTGTGATTTTACAATAGACTTATTGTGATACTTATTTTTCAATTACCTTAAGTCATTGTTTTAACGTATTAAGAATGCTCATCAGTTTTCCTAATTCCTGTAGTAACAAATACAATTCTATTACACATATTTTGCAATAATTAACTGTTCAAGACAAATTAAATTAAATAAATGACCGTGTTTAAAAGCATAATACATTAATGGATAAAATTTCCATTGTGAATATAAAAATCCATAGGATTTCTATATTGCCCATTTTACACCGGAGTTACTCAATTACATTTCAAGTAGCTGCTTCGAGATCTACATGCTTTTCGAATCTGCCTTCCCAAGCAGCCAGTAATGCATTACTTTCTTTTATAATGCGAAATATATACAAGTACACCTAAGCAGTTTAATTTAATCAATAAACAGCAGTGTTAGTAATATATAAAGGGAAAAATTACCGTTGCACTTCTTCCCATATAATAAAAACGAGTTAGAGTACCTACAACATGTGAAAGAGTGAGCAAAAGTCAACCGAAGGAAAGATAAGTCGTTGCCCATGAATGTGAAAAACCCTCTCTGGATGTTGAAGACCAATTTGCCGTTGCGAACAGGTCTCCTCTCCTAGCCAAAAGCTATAGATAACAGGTTATTTAAAATTTAAAAGGCTTCGGAAATGGAAGGCAAGGAAGGAAATGGCTGAATAAAATCCTTCAAACGTTCTGCATATTGACGAGGTTCATTGAACTCCCTATAGAGTGCCGTCTGACACACTTCGTTTGGAAGGAGAAGTTGGAGGGGACACGTAGGTCTTAACTGGAACGATGTTAATTTAAAAATGCATCTGTTATGGTTTCTTGTATCAAAACAAACAATTCCGAGATATGCTCGTTGTTTTACACGATACATAATGGTGTTCTATGTCATGATTTTATTTTGTAATAAAAAAAGTGTTTATAAATGAAAGATGATGCATCATGCCTTTTTCTGCTCCTCTTTTCCCTGTCTTTACCTCTCCATTTCCCTCTCGTTATTACCCTCTCCCTACATAATTCTCTTTCTCATCTTTCTCCTTCACAATCTTTCGTTCCCCCATTACCTTTGTTGCCACTTCACCATCTCTTCCACTTTCTCTTTTTAACGACAGATCATGTGATATTTTCCTGATCACTTACAAAAAATATTTTATAAACGAGGAGCGTGTTAGCACAATTGAACCTTGAATAAAAGGTTAACAATACAAAAAATTGTATCTGTTCAACATGCTTATTCTATGATTGAAGCCAAATTTGTTCTCTTATAACCGGCAAAAAGAAATTTGTCACTTTCACCTTAGATGAAATTCACTCTTTCTACCTTTGGAGTGAAATGTTAGTCATGGTAGCACACTTGCAATTGGTGAATGTTTTACACACATCCGGACACGCTTAAGTTAAAAAATTATACATCGAGCCGTCATGAAAGATTACTATACATATAGTTATACTGGCAGAATCCTCAGCTCCTCATGCTATGTTAAATGTCGGATTTCTTGTGGCTCTCCCCCTTTCCACTTTCTCTGCATCTCTCCCACATAATTAGCGACTCCTTTTTCTTTCCCATGTCTGGCTTCTCTGTCATCTCCTTTTGCAGCTTAAATGACTTGTGATATTTTCAAAACCGTTAGTAAAACTTTTGCCTCTTCGTTATGCTTGAGATGCAATCTGAATATTCTTTGCCTTGGATAATTTTTACTGGAAGGTTATGCGTTCTTAAATGTTCTTCCTTTGGACGTTCTGTAGGACTAGGAATTAGGATTACTACGGAGGGGTTACGGCACCGAAACATGTGATTTATTGTACCTAAGCCCTAAGTGGGGTTACCAGTCCCGAGTCTGCACAAAGTGGGACGGGAAATTTTGTCACAGTTACGGGTCGAGGGACTCAATTTACCTTGCAATATTCAAAAGCGACTCAATTTACAGAACCCGATACTAAGTAGGTTAATTACATGCCCGACTTTCCTGTCCTTCCATTTTAACTCCATTATAATTTCGCATCATCTATCATCTGGTGGTCCCTATCAGGGGAGAAGAGTTGCGGGGTCTCGGCGCTGCATGGCAGGATGAATTACTCCTGGTAAACATCGCCTTCCTCGGTAGGACGGACCTGGTGGCCCATTTCCGGACCACGACGGTTGGGATGCTTGTTGTGCTGGCCTATCGGGGAGTTTCCAACTGGTAAATAGTAGGAACCCTGCCCTCTGCCGCCCTATGTCTCCTCTTGCCTCATCATTCCTCCCGTATTAGTAATAATATGTTTAATTTGGCTTTAATTAATGGTTTTAATAAAGACTTTATACAGAAGAAAACTGAAAAAATTAAATATGAAAACATTGCCAACTATATTTCTACTCTTGAAAATAAAAGACGATTATAATTTAAAAAGAATTACTTGCTTTAATAAACAATTTAAAATTTTTTTTAAAAAGTTTGGTATAACTTTGGTTCCTCAAAACAAACACAGTATTAAAAATTTACCACATATCTCTGTAAAAGATGAAATTCCTAATAATAAAAAATCTGGTATTTATCAATTTGATTGTTTAGATTGTGATCAGGTTTACATTGGTAGGACGAAACGTAATTTGGAAACCAGAACGAAGGAAAATTTTCGTTACATGTAGTATAAACAAACTGATAAATAGGCTGTAGGAGATCATTTTTGGTCATTTAACCATAATATAAATCCTGAAGTTAAATTATTAAAATAATTACCTAAATGTTCAGATAGATTTAATGGTTTGGGAAAATATATTTATTTTAAAAAATAAACGTCGCCTAATGAATTTTGATTCTGTTCTTAAGTTTGTTTAGTTTTCAGATTTTGGTAATACTGAAAAAACATACTAACATGGTAAGTTCCTTAACAACGAATTTGTTTTCTCCTGTGGTTTTCTTTGACTGACGACGCGAACAAGGGTTCGTGAATTCGATTTCAAATTCAACTAATTCAACTTATAAGAAAAATCGACATTATTTTTCTTAAGATAAGTGAAGTTTTTTGTTACAAATAGGTATATCGTATAAAATTAATTATGGACTCAATTTATCTATCCCCCCGCAGTATTTGCCTAGCGACCCGGAAAATCCCTGGTCAGGTATGTTGGCTATGGGAATTTATGTGTGAAATTTACCATTTTATATCGCAATCAGTTGTGCCATTTCCACATGAAAAGTAGGAAATGCATCATTAATTATTATTATTATTATTATTATTATTATTATTATTATTATTATTATTATTATTATTATTATTATTATTATTATTAATTATTATTATTATTATTATTATTATTATTATTATTATTATTATTATTATTATTATTATTATTATTATTAATTATTATTATTATTATTATTATTATTATTATTATTATTATTATTATTATTATTATTATTATTATTATTATTATTATTATTATTATTATTATTATTATTATTATTATTATTATTATTATTATTATTATTATTATTATTATTATTATTATTATTATTATTATTATTATTATTATTATTATTATTATTATTATTATTATTATTATTATTATTATTATTATTATTATTATTATTATTATTATTATTATTATTATTATTATTATTATTATTATTATTATTATTATTATTATTATTATTATTATTATTATTATTATTATTATTATTATTATTATTATTATTATTATTATTATTATTATTATTATTATTATTATTGTTATTATTATTATTATTATTATTATTATTATTATTATTATTATTGTTATTATTGTTATTATTATTATTATTATTATTATTATTATTATTATTATTATTATTATTATTATTATTATTATTATTATTATTATTATTATTATTATTATTATTATTATTATTATTATTATTATTATTATTATTATTATTATTATTATTATTATTATTATTATTATTATTATTATTATTATTATTATTATTATTATTATTATTATTATTATTATTATTATTATTATTATTATTATTATTATTATTATTATTATTATTATTATTATTATTATTATTATTATTATTTTACGCCCTTTAACGTTGTCATATCGGATGATGAATGGAATGGGTGAAATGATGCTCAAATTGCCCAGGGTCCAAGGAGCTTAGAGTTACCCGACATTCGTCTTTTAAGATAAGGGAAAACCCCGCAAAAATCTTATCAAGGTAACTCACCTGACCAGGATTCAAACTCGGGACCTCTTGAATGTGAGGCAGACATGCTACCATCCACGCTACCAAGGCTGAAAGTATTATTACTGAATAAAAAATATTTAAGAAATGTGCAATCAGTAAACAAGAGAAAGAAATTACTGCCCCAGTGACTTCTCTGCCATAACGTGTGAATCCTGCATTTGGGACGTCCTGAGCCCGATTCAGTCGAGCCTACTATTCTACTCAAGAGTACGTTTAAGTTTCCCCAATGTCGGTAGCGAATGCTCTTGTGGTTCTTCATCTATCATAAATTTCCTCTGCATTATTTCCTATCTACATTTCCTTAGAGCGTTCGGTGTGTTGCCTGTGGCTGGGCGTTGTAGGTAGAGATTTGGAAAGGTTTCTCCACGTTATTTGGACTGCAGTTGAACAAGCTTTTTGAGGGCATCCTTGGATCTTAGAGACCTCCGGAACACCTGGAACTTGTGGGCAGCGCTGGCTAAAATCCGCATACTTTCTATCTTTCTAGAACGTTAGGGACCCCGACCATGCTTGTGCATATTGTCGACTTGATCTGGGCATCCTTCGGGACTATTTCTAATCCGTCATTCCCTCCGAGAGGTCCCGTTGGAAACGGCCTAATTTGATGTTCTAGCCCGGTTTCGGTACAATTCCAAAATATGTACTCACAGCTACTGTATATCTGAACTTCTAATTCATGATTCAGCAAGTTTTTATACTTGTCAGATGTTTTCAGGAAGATCTGTACATGTACTATCTCAATCCAAGTCTTCCAGAAACGAATAGTAAGCTGCTAACGGCAACACTAAATTTAACGTTAGTAAACATACTAAAAAAGTCATTCAAATATGTACATTTGTAACTGATTCTGCATTTTTTAAATAAATCGTACTCTTTTAGTAATGAACTCAGTCAAAATCCATATTACATTCAATTATCAGCCCAACTGCACCGATTGGAATGTCTCAGGCCCGAGTTCGAGTCCCATGACCAACTACCTGACCCATTGGATGCTTTTTTGGGGTTTTCCTGGGTTGCTAGGCGAATGCTGGGTAGGTTAATTGCATCCCCCGAATTTCCTGTCCCTCCATTTCATCTCCATTGTCCTTTCATATCATATCTCACCTAGCAGTCTCTTTCAGGGTAGAAGTGTCGGTGGGTGTCTCGGCGGTGCATGGTAGGATGATATGCTCTGAGGAAAACTATTTCCTCCTCCGGTAGGTCGGTTGCCGGTCTTCGCGCCTCTGGTGGGACCATTTCGGGATCGCCGGCCAGAGAACTTTGGAGCTCGGCTGCTGAGCTCGTTGCCGTCCCGCAGTAGGGAAGCGTGTCAGTTGTACTGGCCTGTCGGGGGAAGTCTCTAAGTAAGCTGTAGGGATCCTACCCTGTCCACTGTCGTGGCTCCTTTGGTTGGCCGCTCTCTGTCTCCTTTCGGCTCATCCTTCTTCCTCGGGTGCCCCACTTGGGGGCATAGGCCGAATGGGCCCACCATGGTGGCTTACGTACCGAATCACCTCCGTTGAGAAATCCTAATCCTAACCCAACTGCACTAAGAGGTGATACGCCGACCTCTATTTTTGTTTACGTCGAACCACTATAGGTGATTGTCATATAATAAATATGATTAAATCGAGCATATATAAAGTTGAGAACAAAAAACAGGAATAACAAAATAAGAATATTTTAGAAACTAGGCACTTAAATGTACGAGTAGAAGAATGAATGAATGAATGTGTAGTGTTTAACGTCCGCAGATGGAGAACCGGTGGAATGAGATGGTGGAGGAAACCGGAGATCCTGGAGAAAACCCGCCCCAGCGCCTATTTGCCCACTCCAAATCTCACTTGCGGTCACCTGGGATCGAACCCTGGGGCCGCCTTGGTGAGAGGCAAGCGGTCTAACCATTCAGCCACGGCGCAGCCAAACTAGGAGAGAATTAAGCATACTGTACTACTTGGAAAACTAACAAACACGTCAAAAACTCAAATGCTAAAGATTATGTTTGTTCCTTTCGAAAGTGCTTCATTAGAGAACTCAACCTAACATCTTTGCATGTTTACTAAGTTAAAATTTCCACGTAAACATCTCTATTAGGATTTCTGTCTTTGAATCAAAAGTTGACAAAGGATGCGGGATACCTCTAACACAATGTTCTGTGCATTCGTTGCGACACTCCAATTATACATCCATTCCATGTTGATATTCCTCATATTTCCATACGAATTGCAATGAACTTCGCTTTATTAATTGAAATGAAATGAAGATAAATCATATTCCATGCGGTGATTGAGTGCTCAATCTCAGTTAACGAAAACAGGAAACGTTACATAATAATTTCATTCACGGAAGTTTACAAACTTGCCTAAAAGTGCTATTTTGTTTATTAACACAGAAACATGTTGATGGATTGGTTAACAAAGTAAACATCTTTGTGTAGAAACAGCTCCATATGTACAGATAAGCTAAAGTAATTTTATGTGCTAATATTGTTTGTCAACTGTTCGGGATTAGGATCGTATTGAGAAGAACGGACTATCTGTTATAAGGACGAGCTGGTGGCCCTTCTTCCGAATACTGCCTTACGTTACGGCGGCATGCTGTTTCTCCCATGGATAATGTTGACGATGTGAAACAATGAAAATATATTACGCCTGCATGTCGTCACTAAAGATACTTAAAATAATGCCTCTCTACGCCTGTCCAAACCTGGCACTGTTGAACGTATTATTGAACATTAAACATCTCGTAGAGCCGAAATGGTAGAAAACACACTCCAAAAATTTCTAAAACGCATAACAATGGGGATTTATGTTATGAAAACTATTTTAAATGTTCATCACAGGCAGCAATAACATGGAGTTAGATCTGAGAACGAGCTGACCGGTGACTGTGTCATTAAAACATGTTTTAATACCCTACAATAACTATTTTCTGTAACTTCCTTTCACGATAGTCGCTTGCTTTTCCAATAATTCCTCAACTACAGTTGTTGACTAATTACCTAAATATTTTTTCAGAAATAATTAAACTAGGGAATTTATGTATCTGTATAAATTTAAACTGACAGTCCCAAAGTTTCCCCCTGAATCAAAATTTTACCCAACAAACACAAGGGGCTCACTTATTCAGTGAAAACTAAGTTTCCTTTTTCCTTTTCTTTCTTGATGAGTCACGTTCTCAATACCACACAGATGTGGGCACTGATGAGTGATAGTGAAATAATTATTGAGAAATAAAATTTGGGATGGAAAATTTTAGGGTACTTTTGCGGATTTTGTTGGTTATGGGACCCAGGAGAAATCTGTGAAAAGCGTATGTCAAGGGAAGACGGTCCTGATTGGATTTGAAAGAAGGACCTCCGCTCATGAGTCATGTTTTAACGAGCTCGACCACCCTATAACCGTTGTAAACAGAGAAATGACAACATAAGTTTATTCCCATTGCTCATCATGTCAACAGTATTAAACTGAACGTGAAATGTGTAGTGTTTAAGACCCGCTTTTATTACGTGCAGCACCGCAGGCGGTGCTACTGATGATATATGAAATGAAGATGGAGCACGGGTGGAATGAGATGGCGGAGGAAACCGGAAATCTTGAAGAAAACCTCCCCAGCGCCGTGTTGTCCACAACAAATCTCACTTTGCGGTCGCCTGGGATCGAAACCGGATCACATTGGTGAGAGTCGAGCGTTCTAGCCACTCAGTCATGGAGATTGAACGTGCACAGGCACGTGAGCTACGTTATCGTAGTGGGGTCATTGAACTCGATATTTGTTCCGAATCAGATTCATGGCAGCTAGTGGCTCATTCAAATTCATTTTTATAACCATAGGGAGAAGTCCAAACACTCAACAAATTCTGCATTTTCTGTTTTCTTTCTTCCTTTGTTACTTTCTTTCTTTGTGCTTTTCAGTTTTTCTTTAGTCTGCTCCTCATTTACTTCTGCTCGTTTGTGTTTCCTCACTCTTATTCTTTTGAGGGTGTTCGTTCTCCTTCTTTTTTATGTTTGTCTCTGGTTCATTTTTCCTACGGTCTTCTCATTATTTCATCTTATTGAGACCAGCCAGAAATGAAACTAATTCTGTAAAAAGCTATAATAATGCACAGCGTGTAAAATAGCCAGGGGTGATAAATATGAATAAAAGTGTGCATTGTTGCTTGTTGGATGTATAAGCGAAGCCGCACCATTAATTTTGGCTCGTATGTCCTAACTGTAATAAGACCTCGTTTGTTAGATAAACAGAATCAGGAGACGAAGGAACCTACACCTTGACAGCTACCCTTCGTTCAATTATAATTCCGTTTCACTTAGTATCGGAGACTAAGAATTATCGTATGTATATTATGCTTCTTCTTTAAGTGACTTACCAAATGTGATTTTAATCTATGCAAGTCAGAACGTATAAAAATGCCCGCCTCGGTAGCGTGGTGGCAGAGTATCTGCCTTGCGTTCAACAGGTCACGAGTTCGAAGCTCGGTCTGGGTGAGTTACCTCCATAAAGTTTTTTTTCCAGGGTTTTCCCTTATCCTGAAAGACGAATGTCGGGTAACTCTAAGCTCTATGGACCCTGGGCTCATTTGAGCATCATTTCACCCATTCCATTCATCGTCCGATATGACTTAACGTTGTAGGATGTAAATTACAAAACAAAAGTATAAATATGAATATTTATTTCTAAAGGAGCTATAAAATGCAGATAATTTAACTAAAACAGTATCTTATTCATATTTTCTTCTTTATGCGGTTTTACATGGTCTCTGTTTATGATCTACTACTTATCCACTACCTCTTTATTTCGTCCCAAGTGACCTAGCTGTCGACGGGCCCTTATACCCCACTCTCTTCATTCCATGATTACTGCTTGTTATTCTAGTTCCATCTTAAAACGTTTCTACACTTTTTCACTATTACTTTGCTTTCTTCTACACCTGTACTACTGGTTGCCCAAGGTAGGTGAAATATAACAGCAGTTTTTGAAAGCAAGATTTCATATGAAAATTTGATACTCTCTTAATACTCAAATGTACACACAGGAGGGGCAGAAGAAGAAGATGAAGTAGTAGTAGTAGTAGTAGTAGTAGTAGTAGTAGTAGTAGTAGTAGTAGTAGTAGTAGTAGGAGGAGGAGGAGGAGGAGGAGGATGAGGAGGAGGAGAGGAGGAGGAGGAGAAGGAAGAGAGCAAATCTTTTAAAAAAGAACGCATGTTAGTTTGACTGAGAATCCAATTATGAACAAAGACAAGAAGCTGTGTTAAATTCATTTTTCATTTAAGTTGAGCACTTTTTAATGCTTCAAATAAATCCTTCATTGTAAAACAGCCGTTTACTTTAAAATATTTTTCTTCTCTCCCAAAAAGGTCTTTAAAATTAAGAAAAATTAACTGCAATCTGAGACACGAAACAGTAATCAAAATAGATAGGTACACGGTGTCCACAAAACGAAAGCGGACTTTTTATGTGGTGGTGGCCACCGTCTAGATCAATGTTTTAACATTAGCCTACACACGACCAGTGTGAAAGAACAATTAATTTCCACTATGAAGTTTGGTTGAAACGGCACTCTTAAGGGTGTAAACAATACAAGCCACTTGTGCCTTTACAAGAGCACTTGTTTGTGTGATTAGCTGTCCGGTTTTGGTTATTTATTTACAACTCGATTTACCCTACAACCCCATTTGCAATAACATTGCTCGTAGTAAATATCTGAGGGGCGGGGGGAGAGAAAACGTCCTTCAACATTTGCCCTTACAAATCACAACCAGTTCATTTAGTTTATTTTCAGCCGGCTTATAGGGTAGGATTAGATGACTACTGTAATTTTTTAAACATGGGTTGTTTTATGTGGCCAGAACTCGCTGACATGTGCTGCTGCCATATGATAGGAGCTTAGTGGATGCTTGAAATTTGCTGACATTTGAAGGTTATTGGCTAATATTTCCAGGAACTGCTGCAAAACAACACGAAAAAAGAACCAGGGGCTAACATGTGACTCCTGGACCATGAAGGAAGACAAAGAAAATTTAAGAAAAGGGAAGTTGCCAAATCAGAAACCACACCAAAATTCATCTTCACTTGTTCACTGTGTTACAATTTTCATGATGGCTCTACTTTCTTTAGCCTGCCTCGGTAGCGTAGATGGTAGCATGTGTGCCTCACGTTCAAGAGGTCCCGAGTTCAAATCTTGGTCAGGGTGAGGTACCTGGATAAGATTTTTCCGGGGTTTTCCCTTATCCTGAATGACGAATGTCGGGTAACTCTAAGCTCCATGGACCCAGGACGTATTGAGCATCATTTCACTCATTCCATTCATCGTCCGATATGGCTAAATGTTGATGGAAGTAAATTACAAAAGAAAAAAAGGCTCTTCTTTCTTTCACAGGGCGACCATTTTAGAAATGTCCTGGGTCATCTCTCCTTATCCATTCGGTTGACATGACCATATAGTTGCAGCGTGCTGCTTTCAATCCTTCTTACTGACTTCTCCATTTCCACTGTTTCTCTTTTCTCCATATTCCTCTTCTTTTCTAGTCTTGAAATACTCTCTGCTCTCACGTTATCACGAAGACAGCTCACTTGGTTTTAGACAATTAACTAATCAGTTTCATCCAATAAACGCATGTCTAATGTAATACATTATTGCGAATATTTATCAAGTTCGACCAGAAATACATTAAATATTTTACATTAATAATTTGTGGAGTAATGGCGAAAGTAAACTACGGTACATGTAGAAAAAGTCATGCTTTTAGGAAGATACAGTTACGATGAATATGTTTTGACAACTGATAATAGCAAGGGAGTTCGGGGTTTTTGGTACAAAAAATATTATTTTCGGGTTTGGGATGTGCTTAAGGAAATCTCACTTTAGTAACATTCACAGAGTAAATCAAATCTGCGTCTACAATGAGATTTGAAAATTACATATGGGTATACATTATGTTTCTTAAACCTCTTTTGAGGTACTAATATGTGTTGTTATAGAGGTTTTCCTTAAGATTGGAAATTTTAACATTTTTTGCATATTTAGAATTTTTGTGTATATTTTATGGCTCTACACATTTACTGTAAAAAGATTAAATTTTCATTTGGTTTGTTACAGCTTTCTGTTGGTCTGAGGGAATTACTGAGCAGCTTTAGCAACAATGCATCGATTGTAGTAAGTACAGCCGATATTTATAAAGTAGTAAATATTTTGCATTAGGGTTTTAATTTTCAAGCCCTCCTATTTGTTGTACCATTATTCTTTAAACCTTCGTTACTTCTTTACTCCACTTTTAGTATTTTCAGTGTGGTTCATAAAAGAGGGTTAACTCTTTTTATAAGGCATGACGTGTAGGTTTCGTTTAAGAAGAACATACAAAATTGTATTGCTTAGTGGCGTTTGTATTTTTGTTGATTTGTACATTATTTTTTGAACAAAAGTATATGAATCTGAACCGTTTAAGTAAAGTGAACTACACTAACAAAACGATTCCTGCTAAAAGATACGTAATTTGCAATTTATATCCCCCATAGGTACATAGGTGTTTCTTTTTTCTTTCTTACTTATCTTTAGAATTGATATATCCAGAAAGCAGCACTTTTTCAAGAAAACAATCTATGGGATTTGGAGGGGAATGATAGTGAGTTTAACTAAATTTATTTAATGTTTATTTTAAAGACAATTTTCTAGTCAGTTCAATATGATTTTAGGTAGGAACCCCCAATTTTGTTAAAAGATTTTAGTTTCATGCATAAAAGCAAAAACTTGTGTTCAAACAGTTTTTAATAACACGAATATGTATTTTATAAAATATTAAAGACATTTTATATATTTATTTTAATACATTTAAATATTAGATTGGGTTTGTTTGAATTTAATAAACACAAACTAATTTAATTACATGCATTAAGTTTCCTTTCAAGAATATGAACTGTCGGGTGCGTTACATCACGATTGAAATACTTTCAAGTGGGAAAGAATTACTTATAAATGCTATTTTTTAGACAAATATGAACTCAAATTTTGTAATTAAATCACAAAGTATGTTATTTAAGTTGCCGAAAGGAAACTAAAGGTGATTATTGATACAATATGTGTATATGACATTACTCAAAAATACACTTATATAATTTTTGGAAGGATTACATGACATCGACGTTTCTGGTATGGCGGTTTCAGTTTACAGTACAATCCTCGTTCCCATCCAGTACTTCATTCAGACAAATGAAAATTGAACGATGGCACCAGTAAACAAGGAAGCGAGCAAACTGTTCTAAGCATAGGCACATGATTTCATTAGAGTGGGGTGAGGATGGAATAAACGGACATAGAAGCAGATAGATACTTGCTAAGCAAATTTAGTTTATTGTTGTTACTGATGTAGAAAGGACGTACGATAATCTCAAAAGAAACATGCAGAAACGATAGATATAAGAAATATTGGTCACGTATGATTCCATCTGGTGTACGTAAAGCTTTTGTGGAACGTGAAAGCGAACAAAAATGTTCTAAATACATGCCTGATGACTTTAGGGTTCCAGCTATCGGTGACAAATTACTAAATAAGTGTCTCCAACCATCTCTCTTCTAAATTATTTTATGTTTGACTACCCAGAGGGGTAGATGGACACGGCTTGGGCGCTGTTAAAGGAGAGCTTTTCCTTTTTTTTTTGGTGAAGTTAATTCAACACAACTTTTAAAACATTCATAGACTTGAATCACATTTAAACATTTTTAAAGTTATTATATTATTGTAAAAAAATAATATTTAAATGCATTCATAATAAGGGTCTGAATCATATTGAATGAAACTAAAATCCATGACATGTTCATCTTTACATGACAATAGAGAAACTGGTACTGAAAATGAGATCCTTGAATCTCCCTTGGAGCTTCAGACTGCAATCTCAAATATTGGGAACAACACAACAGCAAGAAAGGGTCTCACTAATGCTTCTTTACTCCAGATAAGCTTCGAATAGCTAAATGCTTCAAAAATTTACCTGGATATTAAAGGTATGCCCGGAACTAAAGGAAAATTCAAAAATATCTGAACTTATAAGCCTAGAATTTATAAATTGTTTAACAGCTAGGAGAACTGGTCGGGCAGCAGCAGCAGCGAAATCCTAGAAAGTTAAGAGTCTTGTTCCATGAGAAAGAATGCCCACATTGTTATAAGGAAGGAAGTGAACTGGGTATTGTACCTGATTATTGCGAAGTGGCATACCACGTTAACTGTGTAGGGACCAAAAAGATTCACATTTGGTTGTCATAATTGTATAAGGATTACAGTGATTAAAAATGGGTCATTTTCCCCACAGAGATTGTCGTTTACCTCAGGGAATATACATCTGTATTACTCTATCTTATTTCAGAAGAATAAATTTTCAATTTAAATGATTTTTCACTGCTTCTATTAAAAACATTTGTAGTTCTGCAATTAGTATAACCTTCATTTTGAAAAAAAAAAGTTGTCTTTAAACTGTTCACTTGTCCAGCTTTTACTGCAAAGCACGAAACTTTACACTATGAATATTAATTTTTTTTTTAAATTATAAGCTTGACTTTCTCTCAGACAGAGGAAGCGTTACTTTCCATCTGAAATTCGTAATCAACATACATATTTTGAGGTCCTAATAACCTCAAAGGCATATTTTCATAAAAAAGATATAGGTATGGATATGTGAGACGAAAAAGCAGAGTTCAAAAGCTATAAGTAAGATATGCAACAAATTTAATAATTGATTCACTTAGTTATTCGAGCCAAGCAAAGATTTGAAAGAAATATCTCTCTAACTCTCTAGAACAAAATGGCCATTAAATTCTAAATATTTTATACTTTGTCAACAAATTTTTCAACAAATGGGATAAAAATATACTGTGTTTGAGATACGTTCTTAATAGTATATCTGTATTGAGTTATCCTTGAAAAACCTCTTAGATTTTCTTAACGCTTTTGATATGCAGTTACATATACAGAACACCTTAATAGTTCACTGAAATACCAACCAAGTTCTTATAAATAACTTGTCTTCTTCTTAGTAGTTTTCTAAATATTCTATTTTTAGATTTCTCAGGTTGCAGCTATAACGCGGCATATATGACACACTTAAAATATGCGATTCTTCCTTTTCTGCATGAGAGAATACATAGATACATGAGAGAATACCTGATAACATTTGTTTAGCGAGAGAGTGTCACTATATCCATGGGACCGTCTATATAGTATTTTTTATTTTTTCCGGGCTTAAAGAAGATATGGGCTAAGTAACTGTAAGCTACATGGACACATCTTACTAGAAAACCATGCTACCAATTTTTTCTGAAAAATGTCAGTTGTGATATACTGTTATCAGAATTGAACGGCATAGTAGCGACGATTATACTTCAACTTCGTCCAGTTTTCATTGCCACTATTACGCTTTCACAGCAAATTCAACAAATTCACGTCTTTATCTAGTTGAACTTTCTCTGTTAGTCCACAGTATTACTTTACTAATGCAAATAGTTCAATTTTACTACATTTCATTTCCTTCGCATTATACGAGAGCTGTTCAATAAAGAATGATCACATTTTTTTGACACTGTACCTTTACTCATCCTCATAATTTTGATGGTCCTTCTCAAAATAGTCCCTCCTGAATGTGATGCACTTGTCCCAGCGTTTCTCCCAGTCTTCAAAGACATGCTGGAAACCATTTTTGAGAGATCCTTCAAAATCGCCTTCGCAGCCTTCATCACTGCTTCTGATGATGGATAATGTCTCCCACAAAGGCGTTACTTCAAGTTAGGGAATAGAAAAAAGTCACATGGGGCTAAATCCAGACTATAGGGAGGGTGAGGAATGCACTTCACGCAACAACATTGGCAATATGCGGCCGCACATTATCGAGGTGCAGCATCCAGCCTGCTTCACGGAAATGTGTTCTTTTGCGCCTGATATGGACTTGCAATGTTTTCAGGACATCCCTGTAGTATTGTCTAGTTACTGATGTGTGTGCAGGTACAACGTGCTGATAAACCATTCCATGAATATCAAAGAATGAGATGACCATAACTTTCCCAGCAAAAGCAACCACGTTTGATTTTTTGGGGGTTGGTGATGAAGGAGATTTCCACACTGAGCTTTGCTGTTTGGTCTCAGGATCAAAATGATGTAGCCAAGTTTCATCAGCAGTGATTGAAAGAAGCTCCGGATCTTCATCTGACATCAACTTTAACTGCATGTTACCTCCATTGCAGCGGTAGGCGATACTGAACATGTCTGAACTTGCCTGGTTCTCACAGGCGGGAACCAGGAGTACCAACAATGTAATACTACGGCGTGTTTGTTTCACATTAGGCTAACAGAATATAATAAGACTGAATTTATTGCGAAAAATTATGACCGTAAAAAATTATGATCATTCTTTATTGAACAGCCTTCGTAATTTTCCTGAAGCATTCAGAACGTAATCCCTTCAGTCCTCTCGACTCATTGGGAAGTTGAAAATAGGACCTCCTCAATCTCTCGCTAAGGTTGCACTCACTGTACGTCACAACTGTCGTTACAAACTCACTTGTAGAATGCACAGCTTCAACTCACTAACACTCGGTTATATAGCTAATGAAAATTTCCATAAAACATTCTGGAATATTTTGGGAAGAGAAAGCAAAGGCAGATGATTCAGTCTAACTATCGAAACGATTGGCAAGAGCACTTTCGCGACTACGTATCTCTGTTTATCTCTCCGACTGCCCGGCGCTAACCTCCCAATAAGGTATAGCTACAGCTGATGTTTACTTAGACTTATATTATGGCAAAGCTCCATTTTGTGCTATTAATGTTTATACATCATATACTGGCCACAATCTACGGAATATAAGTTATGCACAACCATATTCCAATTAGTTTCTTCTACATTTAAGAATACTTTATCACATCCTTTCCCATAGTTCTTGTAAAGAAAATGAAGTTAACAACAGACAGTCCTTCACTATCAGATTTTTGCACTTTGCATAATTTCTTATACCTATTAGTAGGGCAATAAGAATTTTTGAGAACGAGACTTTTTTATATATTTTATTTTTAGAAGAGTACCATCTAGAGTATTAAATTCCTTTAATCTTTAAGCCAACGAAACCAGTTCTTTTTGCTTTCAAATTGCTTAAATAAATTAATAAACAAAAAGGGGAGTACAAAGAAGGGAGAAGAGGACGTTCATAAACAGAGTGAGAGGAAGAATCAAGAGTTTGGTTGAGAGACTAATGAATTAATTAATATGATTAAGGAGCGAGGAAGTAAAAATGAGGGTGAAATAAGCAGAGAAGTGGAGAAGAGAAGCAACTTTTGAAGAAAAGGAGTTACGGGCTTGGATCCAGAGGCAGATGCTGTAGTGACCGACCACCATCTTTGAAGCTGGTTGTGGGAGGGGGTGGTCCAGGTTCCCGATACGTCAGGGAGGGTGGGCTTGACCGACCGGCCCCGTCCACTCTCCCAAAACCAAATTATTGATTGCGGCCAGGGAAATGCCACCCACCAGCCCAGCAGGAGGAACTCTGTATGTCGCTGCCAACAGAGAGGAAGCGTACGTCAGTTGGCGTTCCTCGGTTGTTTCACTCCGCTGCTCAATCCTCTGCCAGCCGTCCTTCATTGTGTTCCCTCTATCTCTTCTACTTTCTGTTCCTTTTCTATTATCGTCTTCTACTCTCTCTCTCTCTCTGTCTGTCTGTCTGTCTCTCTCTCTCTTCTTTTAATGCGTTACTCCATAAGTTTCGGCGTTTTTATTTAAGTAAAGTTTTGCATGCAAAATAAAACATGTGTTGACAAAGTGTTTTGTTATTCAATAAAGAATTAATTATGTGGATTTAGTTTCTGTGTGCTTATACAGATATTATTTATTCTTTTCAGGTGCATACAATTGTGTGTCAAGTCGACAATAAAGAGCACTCGCACGCTGATATATGGATTGGGCATTTGGGTTAAAAGGAAAAAAGCAGGTGTCAAAAATGTTCTGTATTGTCGACTTGACTCACTGTCCTGTTCACCTGAAAAGAACAACAGTGTATTTGCATATGAAAAATGAACAGAGTATTTTGTAGATGCACTTACCTCACATGTTTCACAATATATTTTACGAAGGCAAGTTATTATGCTACATAATACAGAAGTATGCTGTACACGTGAATTTATAATGTAAGTCCTTTTAAGGACAAGATTCTACCCAGCCATTCGCATGTAGATATTGGGAGCATTCACAAATATTATCTATGTGCCTGAAAATTTATAATATTGGAGATGGTCACGGCAACGCCGTGCCTGAGCGGTTAGATCACTTGGCTCTCGTCTGGCTTCGATCTCAGGCGGCCGCGAAGTGAGATTAATGGTGGACAACACGGCGCTGGGGCGGGTTTTCTTCGGGTTCTCCGGTTTCCTCCGCCAATAGTTTCAAATTCATATTTCTTATCATTTCATCTTGCCCTCATTCTGTCATCCACTTCCCTCACTCTCCTACCGATCATCGGGCTGATCACACTTCCTGGATTCTCTCTCTTACTGATCCAGAGATTCCGTTCCTCAACCCGTTGCCTACGGACATAAGGGTTAAGAGGAACAAGAATACTCTGACACCAAGTAGTAGTATAAGAGGGCAGTTAAACAAGAAAGGGATGGTCTTTTAAACCCATGGTGAATCAAAAGAGCTCAAGTTTCTGGGTTATTTGTATATTATATATCACATTTTATAGCAATATATAAAATGTGTATATGCTATATTTGTTTGCCTTAAAAATGTTTCAAATGTTTTCAAACGGTTACTTGAAGAAGTTACTATCAGTTTGTGTAACTGTATAGAAATTAAGCAGCAGATCGTTCACAGTAACATTTGTGTCGTCTACTCAGCTCTAAATGTTAAATTTAGAAGATAGCAGGGTTCTAATTATCTGACTTCCTTAATATATAACGGTAGTTTAAACATACAATGGAAATATAAATAATATAGAATTACCAGCTCCAGGGTGCAAAGAACGCATTCAGCGGCGACAGGGACTTGAGCATTAGCCACGTCTCATTCTCCAGTACTGCAACCCGCTCATGTTGCCCTTTGTGGGTAGAAGTAGAGAGAGTTAAGTCTTGGCTTGGTATCGGTTTCTTTCGTCGCGGAGTTTTATAAATAAGATAATGAAGACTGAAAAATGTATAAAATAGTGAAATGATTCCGTTTAGTTAGGTGTAGTATTTTTACTTTTCATATATAAGCATTAGCTAAAAGCACATCTAGTGAGAACATTTATTAAATTTCAGAAATATTAATGATTTCTATATTCCCTATTTGTAGTATTAAAGTGAGTCGTCTTTCTGAGATATTTATATGTACATACATACCTATGTAAAATAAGGTAGGTGTTACGCTCCTCCTGGAAATTAATTTCACATTTATCTGGAATTAATCTTTTGAGACAATTGGAATTAAAATAATGCGTTTGGAGATAAAGGTTCCTGCAAAAACCGAATCAACTTTTATTTCTCTCAGTCTCTCTCGTAGACTTTGTCCAGATAGGAGCATATTCTAATCCCTTTCTCTCTGTGTGCTTGGCTATGATCCACGCTAATGTGTGGTTTGGTACCGACCTACTGGAGATATAAAGATAAACGGATGCGTCAGCGTTATTGTCCAGTTAAACTCCCGATGTCTATCCATTAATTTGGACGTGTCTCTTTTCACCGCCTCCATAACATTCTAGACTTCATCACGCAGCGATGTTGCAAAGAAAAATGAATTGGTGGAAAAAATTGACCTAAAACACATTAGTGAAGTGACTGGGTTATTTAAGTGAAGACAGCGCAAATGGAACTAGATTATTTTATGAAGTAACAGTGTAGTGTAGTTAAAAGTTTTACTAAGTCACAGTATCACAGCGTCGAAGTCGAATGTTCAGGCTCTAAGACCAATACTAAAACACCATTTTGTCAAGATATGCGTGTAGGTGATAAATGAAACGTCTAGTGTGGAAGAACGATTAATTTACCTTAATTTACCTAATAGTGGTAACTATGAAGCCTGGGACATAAGTACTTACAACAAATTATGTTGCCATTGTTTACCGGGAAAATACGAGTCGGTTGGAGAATTTAATGTCATACTGGCATAGTAATTCAATGGTTAAGAGCAACCGGATGGATACCGGGAGATCCGTGGTTCAAAATCCGGCTATGGCATAAAATGTTTCAATCTCACTCTAGCTATCCAAACTTATTGTTGTTGTTTTTCAGTTTTATGTGTGTAAGCATCTTTTTATTTTCGAATAGGAATATTGAACGTTAATTAATTATTGTGGGATGTACGTTTCATAAAGTTTTTCCCAGAAAGTTACATGTCAGCAATTATAAGATGCTTGTAGCTGTGAAGTTCATATCGATGATCTCCCGGAATCTGTAACTACTGAGCATTTGTTTCGATTCTTTCCTAGGCGAGACCGTTTGCTTAAATTTGCCGACCTTTGTGATTTTACTGCTGATAGTGAATTATTTTGCCTTATAGGTTTATTGGCCCCTAACCTTTTGATTTTGCTTATGTAATTTAATAGTTTCTATTATAATCCTACTAGGAAACTTCTTCTAACTTTGAAGTAATTAAGTATCATTTGTAACAAAATGAATGAAAGTTACAGAAAGTTACATGTCAGCAATTATAAGATGCTTGTAGCTGTGAAGTTCATATCGATGATCTCCCGGAATCTGTAACTACTGAGCATTTGTTTCGATTCTTTCCTAGGCGAGACCGTTTGCTTAAATTTGCCGACCTTTGTGATTTTACTGCTGATAGTGAATTATTTTGCCTTATAGGTTTATTGGCCCCTAACCTTTTGATTTTGCTTATGTAATTTAATAGTTTCTATTATAATCCTACTAGGAAACTTCTTCTAACTTTGAAGTAATTAAGTATCATTTGTAACAAAATGAATGAGAAAGCACAACAGATGATGAAAGCAAGCGATACATACATAATTCATTGGTGTATATTTGCTACGAACAGAAAGGCATTCTGGATTTATTTTCAAGAATGGGTTGAAAACATAGTATAGGTTATTTTTCTCTATCCACACTAATTACTTTTATAAATAATTTACAAAAACTGAAGTTTCTAATTAAAATAAACGAATACAGAAGTAGTTCCCTTTTACATTTTATCATAGCTTTAAGGAAAAAAGGGACGTTAAATTCACAAATTGTAAAAAAGCTTCGCTATGTATTGTGTAATTTCTTATACTCTTTGCATGATATCACCAAAAAACAGCGGAATAGTGATCAAGCATTGAAAAGTTTAAACCAAGAAACAAATACCGCGGAGTTGACCGAAGTCACATTAACTTTTTTCACTCAAATACTGTATTTTAACGAATTCTGTATTTTCATGTAGCAAGTTTTCGTCTGTATTGTGTAGTGTTTAACGCCCGCTTTTACTACATACGAGACCGCAGGCGGTGACACTGACGGTACATGAGATGAAGATGGAGCACCGGTGGAATGAGATGGTGGGGGAAACCGGAGGTCCCGGAGAAAACCCTCCCCAACGTCGTGTTGTCCACCACAAATCTCACTTTGCGGTCGCCTGGGATCGAACCCGGGTCGCCTTGGTGATAGCCAAGCGGTCTAACCACTGAGCCACAGCGCGGCCATTCGTCTGCATTAGATAGTTTTAACAGCAGGAACATAATTCACTCAAAATGAAGAGGTTAGTACCCATAAGTTAAGAGGTAAGTACCCTAACCACATGGCCAGTTTGGGACGGGAATTTTCTTGTAAATCTTCCACCTTTAAATTGCAGGTGCTTTATTTATAAGTAATTCTATTATTCTCTCCCTTTCCTCCTCTCTGTTTCTCTCTCTCTCTCTCTCTCTCTCTCTCTCTCTCTCTCTCTCTCTCTCTCTCTCTCTCTCTCTCTCTCACACACACATATACACATAGACAACTGTTCTCTAAGACATTTTTTATTGGAGTCATATATTTTCGGTGCATTCTGGATAACGAGTGTTTGGGTTGGATGCATTTTGGGTTGAATCTATTTACGATAGTTAAAGTAAAAGTTCCTATTCAGGCTGGATGCGTATGATACATGAACCTGCAGTCATCTGTTTAGGAAGGTTATATTACTTTGACGTGCTTATCTGAGAAGACGATATTCTTGGCTTTGACATTACATATGTACCTCAGACTTTACTTCCTCCTATGCTTTTCGAAGAACAATGTTACAATCGAAGTCACTTAACTAAGAAATTTCACACTTTTATCACGAAGCCTTTTAAAAACACAAGACACCACCTTACATGGAATTCTCTTATGTGGAAACAACTTGTTATATTAAAAACAATTCTTTTATTGTTATTTTACCAAACCTGATTAACACTGTGCTTTGAAATATTATATGCTTGAGTAGTGACAACTGAAGTGAAAATTAAAACTTATAGGTTGAACTAGGTAGATATGTGGAATTTTTATAAGTACAATTATTGTACTCATCTCTTCTTTTGTGAAATAATTAATAGGTCAATGAGATTAATAATAAGAATAATAATTATTATCTCTTTTGTGGCACATGAAGGGTCAAGGCCTACCGACCCTCCAGCCGGCCTCATGCCCACATACACAGGGCAAACGTGAGTGATGACTCCAGCATTGGAAGGTGACATGATTAGTTGGAATGTTAGCTTCTGTCACCTCCAAATCTTTTACTAATCGTAGCTTTTCATATTCCTTACAGTGCTAATTAGCAGCAGTTCCCCCTCTTTCAATAAGAATTACTCATTTAGGGACTGCTATTAAGTTAAAAATTTTCCCTTTATATATTGTAGGTATGTTAAAAATTAAAGAAATTGTAACCTGTGTTCCAACTATAATTAAAATACGAGTAAAACCATTTTAATAAATCCAACTCGAGTACTACATGGAGCGAAAATCCCTCAGTACCAGAATGACCTAGAAGCTTTAACCAAACAAAACTTTTAAATGGGATTTAATGTATTAGATTATGCAAAATCTCTAGAAATATGTTACCCTCGACGGCCAACTTTCACAGATTTGAGGTGCCTGAATTTGGATGCAGAATTCTCACCTCGAGAAGTCTAACGAGGCGGTCTTGTCTCAACGGATCCTATCTGCTGTCACTACCGCCAAAGAATATTCATTTAACCTTTACTCCTTTTCTTTTGTTCTTTCTTGGATTTATTTTTTATTATTTTTTCAATATTCTTATAAATTATTTCTGTATGTATGTACATTTATCACTCTTTTTCTGTTCTTTTATTCCAACTCTTCATCTAATTTTTTTCGTCCATATTCTATGTTCCAGAGGGTTGTTATACTCCCTTGTTTATGTTCTGTTTACGCCACCCCCACTCCCGGAGTGCATCTGGTTTCTGGATGTGAATCCTTTTTTCCTCTAGTTGCTGCGGGTGAACTCCAACTTCATTGGCATTCCACGCTCCTGCTGTAGTCGAAACCTTTTGTCTGGTTCCAGGACCGGCAGATATCCAGAAAGCTTTAATTGGCCATCCGTTTTATTGATTTTGTTCATCTTTGTCGTTCCGTCCTTTCCCTTCCCCTTCCCCTCCTCCGCTTCCTTTTCACAACCCTCTTCCACTGGCCATTACAGCAGTCACTCGTTCATTTGCATAATGCACCCGTTGGCGAGGGAGGGCTTTTTAAAAAGAAGAAGGATGGGGGCGGAAGGCCAAGTGCGGGAGGAAGTAAAAAAATGAAAAAAAAAGAAGAAAGAAAAAAAGAAATTGGATGGTATCCCAGTGACATTTGCCAACATGGCTGCTGACCAGGGACATTTTAAATGGGAAAACGTGCAAGTGAGATGGGGAAAAGAAAATGGATAGAGCGCAGTGGCGTACTGATAAGGGGTGCTTTGGAATTTATATCGCTTCGGGTTGTATAAACATGTTGACTCTAAAAGCTTTAGAGTATTGTTGTGGTGTATTTCAACTGGATAAACTCAAGGATGAAGTCCCTTATATATGTATATCTAACGACAAAGATCTTCAAAACAAAGAAGGAGGGTAGACAAGATTAGAGGAGTCACTCTGGAACTCACAGATTGGTCATGTATTGAAGCACTAAATTCAGATCATCACCACCGACCGTTACCACATAATGTATAGGAAATATATCCCAAATATTTAAGCAGTCAAATAGTGAATGTACATAAAATATGTGTGAAGATGAATAAAGTATGATACAAAATACAAAAATAAATGCTTTCCTGAATTTAACTTTCGGAGGGCTTCTATTTAATTAGGATATTCTTTTACCTTCCGCAAAGTTTGGAAATTATGAATGTGAGAGTGCCTCATGGTAGCAATAATATTAAAAACATCCAACGAACATTAAACCTTAACAGTTCAAAGAATAATAAGACAATTGACTACGTATGTGGAGATTGGTGAGTGTTCTGCTTTCACAAACCGAATGTTCCGAGTCTGTTTCCCATCTAGATCACAGAATTGCTGGTTCACCAGAATCATTGCTTATTCTCGCAGAGTTTGGAAATATGAATATAAATGAGCTTAGCTGAAAAAATCAAGGACGAAAGGAAATGAAAACCTTAATGGCATATGTACGCATGGTCATTTCAGGAGATCTACTGGCATAAGAATTTCTTTCCTTTGAAGTTTTAAAGTAAGACTTGTTTTTGGTTTACAAGACCAATGTTTTATTTTAAAAAATGAGCTTCATAAAATTTAGGGTTGTACCTAGTTAAATATAACATTTAATTTACACTCAAAAAGTACTGATTAAAGAACTTCTGTGGAATGAAAATCCCACATTTGAGAGTGTCGTTAAAAAACAAACTAGTTTAATTTAATATTTGATGGTGAATGAAGCAAGCGATTGAAATGACTTTCAAAGGAAAACAGTAATTTCAAAGGAAATCTTATCCACACAACTCACCGTAACCGTGATTCGAACTCTGAATCTTTGAACGTGAGACTGATACCCAAATCCTATACTGAAGTGGACCTTGGTTAATCACTTTTGAAGCTATATATTGAGCGTGCTTCAAAACGACACCGAATGAACATATAGAAGTAGTTGCTCAGCTTCTATGTGGCACATATGTATATACATACTGCCAATAAAGCCGCATAAAAATGCCCCAGAATGAGTATGGATTAGGCAGTTACAGGAACAACGACGCGTGCCTCACGCTGTCGGAGTTCGCAGGTGTGGGTCATGTGCCGTGCCGCGTGCTGTAACTGTTTGTAAACATACCGGCAAACTCCTCAGTATCTTGCTTGCTACTTTTAAGAATTTCTTTGATTTATGAAACCGCAATAGAGAGGCCATTGTTTAATTATTGCTTATGAGTGTTTAACGTGTTCCAAAATTCCGTTATAGCAGTCCATGATGGCAAATAAGCTAGTGGGAATTTGCAACTTATACCTTTTAGAGAAAAGTTAATGTTAGTGTGGCTGAGGATGGAAGCATTAAATGATAAACAGAACAGAAAACAACTTCAAAGAACTGAAGATGAATTAACCAAAACGAAAAAGGCTTATGCAATGAGACCGGCATTTTGTTTAACGTGTTTCATAATACTAAATAAAGCGTATGCAATTGAAAAGGAAGCTGTTGATATTTACAATAAGTGGTTGAAAGTATTGTAAAACTAAGATCATTACAAAATGCTCCGACGTTAAACAAATAAATATTATCATTGATGCTAACTATTTTTACAATTCATGTTTTTAATGAAACTAAATTATTTGTGCGTTCATTGAACTCCCTTTGGCTCTTCCATTCACCAAAACAATAACCGTCATTTCGGTATTCGCTCCATATTGCTTGGATTTGCTATCTAAGAACGCGCAAAATCCTCCCTGTTAGGACGGAATGTGTAGTTTTACACTGAAGAGCAACCTTGCAACTATCCGAGTTATTATTCCACTTTTTCTCAAGTAACTATTCTTTGCCACATCAGAAAGGTAGGCTAGGGTCTCTAATAAAGAGCAAGGAGTAATGTTTTTGTTTTCGTGGTCGGTGTGTCCCAACAACAACTTTTGAGTTTCCCACACCAGTGGTTCCTGCGCTGCCTAATCACAAAGTCATGTAAAATTTAATGCTGCATAAAATTATACCTAACAGAAGTTCGAAGCTGCGACACCGAAATTCGAACTAGTTAACTTATAAACTATCCAACGGCTATAATCGTTCGGTGTCGTTTTGAACCAACAAGTACATATATACATATAGTTGCATTTCTATATACTTCCATTATGTGTATAGTGAATACGATTTACGTTTTACTAGAGGAACAAACTGCAGGAGACGCATGAACTTTTATTTTAAATTAATGTCCGCAAACGTTAAGTCATATGAATGAAATGGATGAGATTGTGCTCAAAATAGCTCAGTGTCACAGAACTTAAAGTTATCCGAAGACATTCATCTTTCAGGATAAGGGAAAACCCCAGAAAAACCTTATCCAGATGGTTCAACTCTGAACCATCTCTTGAACTGGGCATGCACGCTACTAACTGCGCTACAGAGGTGGGTTCGTAAAGGCTGCAGAAACGGATGAAGTAAGTAGCAGAGACAACTGAGTTTTGTTACAGTTACTGGGTTGACCACAGGTTGGGAGGTGCTCTGTAGCGACATATCCAAATTGCCGGAGGGTGAATTGGAATTGATTATGCTATGGAGGGGATTCGGCACCTCGACCAGATTTGATGTATAATACCTATGCCCCAAATAAGGCGTCCCCGGGAGAAAGAATGAAGCGAGAGGCTACAGAGGGTGGACGTCCCAAGGAGCCACAACAGTACAGAGGGCAGGGTCCCTACTATTGATCAGTTGGAAACTTCCCGGCAGACCAGTAACCGCTATCCCACCCAACCTGTTCCTGAAACGACTTCACCAAGCTGACCCGGAAACCAGAGACCGTCCTACCGGAGATTGTAAAGAAGATGAAGTGGAGGCACAGGGCATTCCAGGGATGTAGGTTAATCAACCTACCCAGCATTCGCCTAGAAGCCCCCCGAAAAACTCATGGCTCAGGTAGGCCCACCATGGAAATCGAACCTGGAATGCGCGCTACAGATGAAATCGCCTGAACCCACTCGACGTACCCCTTTCAGCGGGAACCCGGGATAAAGTGTTCAGTGAGGTCTACCCGAAAGTCCGAAGACCCCGGCCTCTGTTACCCGGGAGCGATGGAAGTCTCTGGGGGTCTTTCCATGGGGCAATACCTTGAGTCTATAAAGCCCCTCCTCATCGACAACAACATCAAGACGGGATGGAAGTGGATACGCCACTTACGCGCGTCAACCCCGCAACGAAGACTACCGAAAACCTCGTTGGGGCCACCTGGTGATCTAGCACACCTTCTGCTAGCTCTGCAGGCTTGTATCCGGTACTTTTTAGGCAATCCTCTGCCCCCTCCGGGCGGCCGAAGCCTGGCCGAAGGTATCCATTTGCCCACGGGTTACGGGAACACGCTGCCCCCTCGAGTCCAAACCAATCCGAAGAACACCCATTCAGGGAGGGGCTCGAGTGTTCGGCCGGAGGTTCGTCTAGTAACGTCAGAGGTACCACGTGTGCTAAGGGTCCGCAGCACTCGCACTAAAGCAGCTGAAGGGGACGGATCCCCTCCGCTAAGTGGGGAACCGAGGGCATTTATTTAACGACAGAGGTTCTACTCCCATTAGTCCAGGACCCATAGGACCAAGAACTCGGGCCTCCTTCTACCCAGGAGCGATGGAAAACTCTGGGGTCTTTCCATGGGGCAATACCTTGAGTCTAAAAAGTTCTCCCCCCCCCCATCGGCTACAACGTCAAGACGGGTGGAAGTGGATACGCCACTTACGCGCCTCAACCCCGTAGGGAAGACTACCGAAAACCTCGGTGGGGCCACCTGGTGATCTAGCACACCTTCTGCTAGCTCTGCAGGCTAGTACCCGGGAATTTTAGGCAACCTTCTGCCCCCTCCAGGCGGCCGAAGCCTGGCCGGTGGTACCCGTTTGCCCACTGGTTACGGGAACACACTGTCCCCTCGAGTTCAACCCAATCCCAACAACTCCCATTCAGAGAGGGGCTCGAGTGTTTGGCCGAGGTTCCTCTAGTAACGTCAGAGGTACCACGTGTGCTAAGGGTCCCCAGCGCTCGCACTAAAGCAGCAGAAGGGGACGGATCCCCTCCCCTATGGGGAGAACCGAAGACAGCTCGAACCCTGTAGCGGAGGGCTGGATCGCTTACCTCTGACGGAGTCGAGACGTTCCAGTACGGAATCTCAGCCCAATTTTCCCGCCGTTAACTCTCTCTTTCTCTCTCTCTGTCTCACTCACTCACATCTCTGGAGTCGCCTGAAAAGGTGAAATGAAATGAGAGGAAACAGAGTGGAGAAGACACCGTGATAGAAGACACACTATTCAAGCATTCGCCATGACAAGCCCTGGGAAAAACCATGGTCAGACTGGACAGCTATCACGGATCGAATCCGAAACCTCCCGAGTGACTATAGCATGACGGCACATTACCAAGGAGCCGTGTCGTTCGGTAGCTATAAATTAGTCTAAATTTTAGGAATAAAACATTGAGGGAGAAAAGGAGGAAGACAGAGAGAGGGAGTACTTGTTTGGCATTCCCAATGAAATGGATTGAGTTCCTCAACGTCAATAACAATACTGAAGAAACGGAAAACAATTCTCACATTAGCTTGCTCTCAGGGAGAAGAAACATTAGGCGTTCCGGAAATAACGAAAAGCTGTTGTCTTCTAAATGGAAGCGAACCCAAATTGCGGTTCACATAACTAAAATTAGTAAAGTAGTAGACTTGGAACATTTTGAGTAATGTGTTCTGAGAGAGAAAGACTCCATCTCGAAGCTAGAGAGCCAGAAACAAGTAACACTTGCAGATGCTACAAAGAAAATAAGAATATATGAATGGGAGAATGGAAAGAAATGTAGTGTTTTCCTCTTCTCCTCTCTCTTGCCTACCATTTCTTAAGACTTCTTCCTGGCGACCACGTCTCTTACATCTTATGCTCTGTCTCTTTCTTTCAGTGGCGAACTGTTACTTAGCAATGACACAGCTAATATTGTTGCAGCCTTCTTGGCTCATAATATTGTCCTTCATGGGCGCCGGGGTAGCGCGGTGGTTTCGTTCGCGGCTCCCGTTCTAAGGGTCCCGAGTTCGATTCCCGGCTCTGGGGTTGGCGATTTTAAGTCGGCCCTATCCACGCCTTCACCTCTGTCTAGCACACGTGAAGTATCCCCTATGCCCAACGTGGTTCGGAGTCCACGGTAAAAACTGTAGGTCCTCTCACCTCACCGCCATCTTCACTATCACCCTATCATCGGAGGTAATGGACACCGCCCTCTGGGTGCCTCCACCTGAGAAATGGGTCCGGTCATCACTTGGTGGGGTGAGGTTACCCCGAAGGCCAAGGTTGCCATGTGGGGAGTGTTAGTAACTAACTAACTAACTATATTGTCCTTCATTTACACCAGCACACTTTCTTTTGGTCTCTTTCGCTTTCAATTCTTTTTCTTACGTTTAAGTTTTCTTATCGTTTCATACACGATTTATAACGTTTAGAAGCAATTAATATATGAACATTCGTTACATCTTTCACAACAAATATGGACAGCTCACAAAAATATGATCACACACTGTTTACTGTGTATGACCCCGCAGTACAGGATGTTTACTCAGCCGGTTTCGTCAGTGGATGGTCCAGGTTCGATTCCCCTGGCGGCCTACCTGACCTATGGGCTTTTTCGGAGGTAATGCCGGATCACTAGGCGAATACTGGGAAGTTAATTACATCCCCCGAATTTCCTGTCCCTCAATTTCATCTCCATTATTATTTCACAACATCTCTCATCTGTTGGTCTCTTTCAGGGTAGAAGTGTTGGCGGGAGTTTCCCCGCTGCATGGCTCCTGGTAAAGTCTGTTTAGTTAACTCATGTGCAGTCGGCCGCTTCCTTTGACGAACCCTTATAATCGTTTTACAATCCTGGCCTGTCTCCTCGCAGACCCCTAGCACTCGTGGTACCTCTGACGTTACTAGAGGAACCTCGGGCCGAACATGACGAGCCCATCCCGAATGGGAGCTGTTCGGATTGGGTTGGACTCGAGGGGGCAGTTGGTTCCCGTCACCCACGGGCAATTGGGTACCTCTGGCCAGGCTAACATTGGCCGCCCGGAGGGGGTAGAGGGTTGCCTCATAAGTCCCGGGGACTAGCCTGCAGAGCTAGTAGCTGGTGAGCTAGACACTGGCGGCCCTACCAAGGTTATTTGGTAGCTGGTTCATTAAGGACTGGCGCGTAAGTGGCGTATCCACTTCCGTCCCGTCTGCCGTGTGCAGGCGGGGGGGGGGGGGCAGCTTATAAAATAGGTGCTGTCCTAATGGAAATAACAGATGAGGCCCGGGTTCAGGTCATACGGGGCCGGGACTAATGAGAAGTAGACCTCGGTGAGTATGTCTCCTCGCAGACCTTTCCGCAAGGTTGCCACCTTTCTCGATACGTCATGGGTATCGTACGAGGTTTCGTCTAAATAAATTATCTTATGTCCATTACTGCATAACTTTGTTAGTTTTGATGATATATATCGCCAAGCTACAATTCTTCTGGATTCCATAATAACCCTTAAATTATTCAAAGTGCAGTATTTGAAACCCAGCTCCTTTAGGAGGCCGCGCAAAGTGCAGTGCTCATAAGGAAAATCACAAATTTCTTGCAAATGTGCAACCAATTCGTCTAAGGTGGCCGCTCTCCCTTTTGCATAGAATCTATAAATTTCTCGACGAATTAAATCGCATATGAAATTATCTACTTTAGAGAAAAGTTTCCTTTTGTTTTCACACTTGATCGGCATCTTTGCTAATCCTTTCGTCACAATATTTCTTACTGTATTTCTGTGAATACCCGTAATTTATCATCATTGCATGACCCCTTACCTAGATAATTTTTCAGCACATATTTATATGTGTTTAAAACAAGCGCTGGAACTTGCTTAGAAACAGTTCCCGTTGAAACTTTTTTTTTTTTTTTTTTTTTTTTTTTTTTTTTTTTTTTTTTTTTTTTTTTTTTAGGCTTTTCCAGTAATATAACTCGGCCCAGTTATTCACACTGTCTTCACTTTGATTATTTTCACGTGACTGAAATTTATCTACTACTTCATTTGCATTTACCAATGCATTTTCCTCCCACGATCTCCACATCGTGACACACAACAAATTGCTGCACATAATGAAACAGATAAACCGGAAGTTGGAACTTTGGCAACTGAGACTCCACGTGGGGTAAACATGCGACTGTCACTTCGAGAAAATCAGGGTTGCTATTGGTCCTCAACGACAGTGTTCCATTTCTGAAGTGTGGAGATAGATTTATGACGGTCATTAGTGGGCGGGAAGGGCAGGTCCCTTGAGGTCCCTTTGAGTGGGAACTGCACACACGTTAACTAAACAGACTTTAAACATATCTTTCTCCGGTAGGACAGTTTTCGGTCTTCGGGCCGGCCTAAAAGGCCGTTTCAGGACACGGTGGGCGGGATTTGCGGGTATCCGGATACGGATACCGTTGTACTGGCCTACCGGGGCATGCCTCACTTGGGGCATAGGTACAATAGATCAAGACTGGTCGCAGTATCGAATCCCCTCAATATTCTATTGTATCCTATGCTTATTGTTATGAAGCATTGTAAAATCCTATCTATTACAGAGGTGTTTTTTAGACGTGGCGTTTGACGTAATTTTGCGCAGTAGTGCGTGGGCGTATTCACCTGTTTATTTGTAAGAAAAAGGGGTGTCAGGTTAGTTATCTGTCATCTAACCCACTAGCTTTATCCGCAGTCTGCTGTTGCATGGAAGTATTTTACCTCCACCATTGATTTGCATGATGTCACTCCGCACATCAGAGCAAGGTCACTCGCCAGCTCTAAATAATACCTCTGTAAATTTCTAAATCTGTTTCACCTTAGCTCGTGCAATTTGTGCACTAGATCCAAACTAATGGATTAAGCAGAAGTGATTAGCTTTTATACGTCTTGCAGATTTATGTGATGACATCTATCCTTGTGGGTGAGACTTTTGATACGTCTCTAATATATATTTTGCTGCTACGATGGTGAACTTTGGGATCTTTTTCTTAGGGTATTCATGCATAATACCAGTTAATTTGACTAGTAAAGTTTAAAGGTAGTTAATAAATAATTTGAATGGATAATATTTGAGGATATATAATTAAACGGTTTCTGAAATTTAGCATTAGGAAAACTGTAACTATTGAAGTATTATATCTGCAAATCTATAAAATAATTCTTTTACAATAACAATGAGGAGAATTGTTGCCATGAGTCTTTGAAATGTAAGCAATAAATACATATTCCCAAAACCAAATGCATCCTCAGAAATATTGCAAAGTAAAGTTTAATATCTTGTTTCTTTAAATAATCATACTATAATTACATTATTCTAGAGTTAATCTAAACAAAATTAGTGTATAACTAAGTGATGATACCAATGATGATTGCCCATGGGTCAAATGATCAGTCTCAACTTCTCAACTCACAGACCGTAGGTACACATTCCCGGATGAAACTGGTGGGGTCTTCTTAATAGAAACGTTCCATAAACTGAGCATACTTTGGAAGTATGAATGTGGGTATGATTTCCAATTAAAACGAGTAAAAAAGCAGCCATTTATACTCCCGCAGACAGGAGTTGTTGAAAGTCAGAACACGATAATCACAAAGTTAAAGGGCCCATACAAATGAAACAATAATAAAATAAGTTGTTAGGTATGTGTTTTAAATATAGTCCTCTAACTTTGTCAGAGCTATATTGGATAGTATTAATAATACGTCTGCACTACTAATTATTATTATCATTATTAATTTATCAGTTAAGTATGTTCATTAAAACGCAAAAAGAGAAGTTGATAGAATTTATTCAGCTTTAATAGCTTTTTCAGTGAAAATATATTTCCCACATATCACACTTTTTGTAGATACTAACATATTGTAGCTTTGTGGGTTCCTAAAATTAAAATTATTGTTTGCAGAATTATAAAATGCTCTTTATTATAAGTAAAACATGATTTGTACAACCTCGACAGCAGCAGAATGACGTAACATACACAAGCGCAGTCTTCAAGGTCCCTCGTTGCTTCACCACACGTAAACAAATGAAAGAATCACTTGTGGTACACTTCAAATAGCTGCACACACCATTAACAGCTCACTGGCAACTCACTGACAACTGGCCCTTTGTGGGTTTAAATACCTCGGCCATTGTTCTAGAATTCAGTGGATTGTTCGACAACAATGGCAGCAGGAAATTTCAGACTATCTCTACCTCTTTCTCTCTCTATTTCCATCTCTCTCTCTTGGCAAGCGTCCAGCTCCGCGCCCACGCGCTGGCCGCGGCCCGCCGCACAACAATGCCTCGGCGATAATATTAAGATGTCTTCAGTGTTGCACTACAGCTTCCTATTGCAAGCTGGAACTTATCACTGGCAAATGCTGCAATTACATTTTTAGAAAGAAATGAATGTTATGCTTACTTTTATGTATAACGTATAAGTGGACTAAGATTTTGCAATAGTTGTAACATTGCGGTATGAAGTTACTGTGGTTGACGCAACTACAGTTATTAACAGAGCTTTCATGTCCACTTGTTGATATTCGTGTGCTCCGACTCTTAGTAATCTATAAAGGCAACAACGGCAAACAAGTCTTTTCTAAGGACACCAGCTCGTAGTTACAAAGATACATTCCTTCATTACTACCTGTTTGATGCAATATTCTTACTTAAACTGCTATTTACTATATATCTAGTATACAGTAAAGGTAATGCACTCCACAGAAAATTTGTGTCCAGATTTCACCGTAAATATATGCTTTAGATACTTTGAATTTAAAAAAAAATAGACATTTTTAATAAAGTTACGTCTAAAACTAATGTCCAATAAATACCAATCTTTCACAGTTGTAACACCAAAATTTCAAACAAACTTCGACCCCAAAATGACTTTCATGTGAAGAACCCTTTTTCTCTAAAACAATTATCACGAAAATAAATACAAAAGACACAAAGATAATATGCGTTGTGATGAAACGGAGCATGTGAAGAGATTCATGCGTATTATGTACCATACGTACAACAGAATCCTATTTTCAAGAAGGCAAACTAGAAGATCATTGACTGAAAGAATTGAATAAGAAATAAAGAGCTATGAGGGTTGTCTGATAAGTACGGTAAATTTTCATGAAGGGAGGGAAAGTTTTGTTGCAAATTTGTGGGTGGTAATCTTGGTTATTATTTTTATTTTGTAATTTACTTCCTTTAACCTTTTAAGTCATATCGGAAGATGAATGGAATGGGTGAAATGATGCCCAAATGGTCCATGGAGCTTAGGTTTGCCCGACATTCGTCTTTTAGTATAAGGAACCCCCCCGAAAAAAACCTTATCCATGTAACTCACCCTGACCGAGATTCGAACTTGGGACCTCTTGAACGTGAGGCAGACATGCTACCATCTACGCTACCGAGGCGGGCATCTTGGTTGTTTCTAATGATCAAAATCCACTGAATACGAGTTAACACCTTTGAGATGTTCCAAAGTAGAACGGCCGCCGATATGACCATTGCAGTTAAAGGCGGGGAATAAATAGAACATCTTGTTTATTGTAGAGAATTTGATTGTGGTATAATATACAATTCATTGTTAACAGCCATCTGAACTGATTAGTGTGAAAGCTGCGATGAAAATGGAAACACAGAGTTCCCTGTTGTTATTAAACATTTTCATTTGAAGGGCTGGACTGCCGCAAAAGTCAAAACTGAATTGGATGAAGCTCACGCGGACTCTGCATCAACATTCAGCTCCATTTACGTTTGTATCAATAAATTTAAACGTGATCGTAGAAGATGAATCTCACTCTGTTCGCCCAATTGAGGTCACCATACAGAACCTCATTGAAAAAATTAAGTTATGCAAGACCGCCGAGTCAAACTTCGTGAGTTTGCTGAGGCTGTAGGCATCTCAACAAGGTGCACAAAATCCTGCATGAAAAATTGGCAATGAAAAATCTGTGTGCATGATGGGAGCCGCGATTGCTCACACTTCCACCGAGTGTCTGGCGATGTTTAAAGTCCCCAAGACTTTTTGCGTCGATTTGTGACCGTGGATGAATCTTGGATCCATCATTACACAGCAGAGTCAAAACAGTAGTCAAAACAATGGACAAATGCTAGTGAAAGTGCACCAAATAAGGCAAGAACCATTTTGTCAGCTGGTAGGGTGATAATCACTATTTTTGATATTCTCAAGAAATAATCCTCATAGACTACTTGGAAAAAGGCATAACCATACTTGGAGCCTATTATGCTTCATTTTTAGATCGTTTGCAACATGATTTGTCTGAAAATAGGCCGAGATTGAAACGCAAAGATGTGCTCTTTCACCTGCATAATGCACCATCGCTCACATCAGCTGTCGCAATGGCGATTTGCACGAGTTGGGCTTTGAATTGGTTCCTCATCCACCTTATTCACCAGACTTAGCCCCAGGTGACTTCTTCCTGTTCACAAACTTGAACATTTGGCTTGGTGGTAATGACGGAACCTATTTTTCCGATGGGATGAAAAAGCTGGAACATCGCTGGACCAAGTGTATAGCCGTCAATGGAGACTACGTCGAGAAATAAGGTGAAATGTTCACTGAAAGAAAAAGTTCTTGTTCTTTTTTCTACCGGACTTACCAAACGACCTATGTAGTTTGTCTAATTTTTGATGCTGATATTACAGAAAACGGGGGTTTAGCATTGGGCTGGTAGCAAAAAGGAATCTAGTAAATCTTGTGAAAAAGGAACTTACATTCTCATAAAAAGAGCCGGACTGAAAATATCGGGAAAGAAATATGTGGGAGGTCCAGCTCTACGCTAGAAGAACCAGTAGGTTCTTGAAGAGAACGGAACGGGTCACAGGGCCTAATCTTTGATGATGATGATGATGATGATGATGATGATGATGATGTATATTACATAAAACTACAGGTTGTTCCAAAAAGACGGAAAATGACAGTAGAGTGTAGACAAAATAACTAATGAAGTTATTTTAGAAAGAATAGATGACAAGATAATATTATTTAATCAAATAAGAACGAAATAAATAAATTAGTGACATTGAATGTTGAAACTTATTACTAAGAGTAGTACTAATTAAAAATTCGAATGGAATGTTTCTGTGCACCAAGTCAGGATGATGTCTGTAGCAAAATTTTCCCAATTTGCTTATTAAAATTTTGATAATCAAAATTTACTACCGAAATTTTAATTATTTTAAAACTTTGTTATAGTTTATGTCGGTGATCATTTTTGAAAGTCTTACTGAAGTATTTTATCTGTAGCTTTTTAAATTCCTTTCGCCATGTCTTGATCTTAGACGGCGCAGGAAACCTTTACCTTAGCATCGTGGCCTCGGAATAATGCTAAATTTTGTGATGAGATTTTCAAAATAATCATTAAACATGATTCTTTATCCATACCATGTTAACTCCTTGATCACTAAATAGAAAAATAAAATGTTACATAAAACTCTTCCTATGCATTGTCTCATACATAAAACAGCTTATCTTCTCGCGAGATTATTGATTTCTTTTCGTTGTCCTGTTAGTTTGTTCGCTTTGTTGTCGTCTTCTTATACTTTCCAACATTCATGGCCTGCCCTATAAGTTGAATTTCTTTCACTCACTGATTCCACCAGCACAAATAACTATTTTAACACTTTCTGACAATTCTAAACCTTAACGCAACTTCAAAATAACACAAACAACATAACATAATATGTAAACAATAAATATGCTCGGAGTTAAACCAAAATACGACTGTTTCAAAATGTATTACTTATTAATTTCCATTTAAGAGGTGAATGGGAGAAAAGTTTGTGGAAACGGAAGATAGGAGACGATAGATAAACGGAAACAAATACATTTAGAAGCACTAGGTTTGCAATGGAACATGATACCTTGGGTAGAAATTATGAGTGATTGATTATGAACATCATCACTAAGGCTCACAACTTGGGACCGGTCAAATATTTACAGGTATAAGTAAGAAAGGGTTCATTGATAGTACCACTATGCTGATAGATGGAGTTGAACATCGCCTACTGGTCACTTAGCCAAATAAGGTCCCAACTTTCGAGCCTTATTATACGCATTTCGATTCTTGAAACAAATTTAGTGATGCAGTTATTATAAATTACTTCATCTCATTATCAAGATATCAGTAGGTAATGGTCGAGCGTTAGTGCAGGATGCAACCTTCAGGGCGGACAATCAGCAACTATGATTTATGACAGCTTTCTAATCTTTCTCTCCCCGCCTCCCACCCTTTCCTGTTACTCTCCTGGCCCCCGAGATAAATTGAATGGGAAGTATGTGTGAGCGCAAGATATGCAGATGGAGGGCTAACTTCCACGTCATTAAGAGGGTTTTGCGAGAGAGAAAAACTGGGGGAGAAGGTGCGAGATGTTATAAATTATGGCACAAGAAGTGGGCTGTATAAGAGGAAAAGGTAAATACACACAGGAGAGGTTCTGGACTAGACTATGGAAACACCATCTCTTATTTTGGAGGTATCCTGTAACGTTCTGGGCTGTATTTGCTCTACGTTTTATCACATTATATCTACTCATTAACGACCGTAATAATAAAGAAGGGTGGCGGTTATTTCATGTTTTTAAAGTTTTAAGAATGTATTTTGAATTGTTATGAAAGGATTAATTTGTACGAAAATGAAAGTATAAAATTAGGTTTGTCATGAACTGATGTAGTGTAAATTAAATGTATTATAATATTGTGGTTATTGGCAATTGGAAGAATGTGATTAAGTTCATAATGTGGACCAGTTAAGGATAATAATTTGGTTGTTATAGTAACGTAGAGGCAAGAGAGCTTAGGATTATCTGAACTTAGCGTTCTTCTGCAAGCGACTATCTCAGGATTAAGACCTGTAATTGTGTCGCTCCGCGAGTGTGCGGAAACTGTGTTGTGTTGTACTAGTGGTGTGTGCAAGAGAGAGAAGCAGTTCATCGATACAACAATTGTTAGTTAGAAAAATAGCATTTACATAATTTAAAATTGTATCAGAATTTAAAATTGTTTCGCTAGAATAAAATCCACAATTCTTAAAAGAGAGGAATTGTTGTTTATTCTCCAACAATTGCAGTATCAACTTCCTGTACTCTGCAAACGCGCCCAAAGATAAGATTTCTTGCTCCAGAGCTGCCGAGGAAACTACAGGATATCTACAAGATCGTTATCTAAGGTGAGAAACTAATCATCATCACACCACATCGCGGTCAGGGCGAGTTACCTGGATAGGGATTTTTCCGAGGTTTTCCCTTATCCTGAAAGACGAATGTCAGGTAACTGTAAGCTTCAAGGACCCTGGACTCATTTGAGCATCATTTCACCCATTTCATTCATTGTCCGATATGATTTAACGTTGAAGGAGTAAATCGTAAAAAAAAAAAAAAAAAAAAAAAAAAAAAAAAAAAAAAAAAAAAAAAAAAATCACCCCACAACATCCATACCTTTTGTAAGAAACCCGTTGCAAATTGAATAGCTGTTGCAGAAGAGAATGTTTCAGCTTAGGTGCTCATTTTTCCAGATTTTCCTCAGTCTTAATAACCGACAAATGACGGGGAAGTTTCACCTAAGTTTCCTTCCCATACTTCCCGCCCCAATTTATCATTTCATTTAACACATCATCTGCCACCGGTGGTGTCGTTTTAATCACTACTAAAGAAAGAAAAAACTCATTATCACGCATAGAAACTCTTAAATACTTGACCTCAAAACCATTATTAATACATACAACTTAAGGTATAGAGGTCCAGGGCTATTGAGGGCAGGTAGAAATGGCTGGTGAGGTTGGGAGCAAATGTCAATATAGTGTGAGAGAGATGGAAGTAATTTCTTATCTGTGTCATCACTACGTAACGGCCAATCAATTTCATTTTATTTCATCCCAAATTTACTGCTTGAAATCTCTGCCCATCCCTGCTCATTTGATTATATTGAAATGCTGCCACGCTGAAGGATAAAACATGTGATTTATTTATCATTTAGTTTGAACTCTGAAATTTGCAAGAGATCAATTGACATTTCCGATTTTTATGAAAATATCAAATATTTAAGCTGTTTTCATGGCAAATAATATGTTTCATGAATTTATGGGGATCCCCTCTCAGGTCATATTTTATTCTTAACTAATTTTGCACAATTTAAACATGCATGAAATAGAGTGAATGTTAGGACAATAAATATGTATATTGTTAATTTACGTCCTCCAACCTGAAGTCATATCCAATGAAATTTGTTAAACGATGCTCATATGACCCTAGGATCCATAGAACTTAGAGTTACCCGACATTCGTTTTCGAAGATAAGGGGAAAAGCCCTGGAGAAAAACCTTATCCAGATAATTCACCTTGACCGAGATTCGAACTCTGACCTCTTGAGCGTGAGGCAGACACGCTACCATCTCCGCTGTTCAGGCCTGCACAAAAATACATATTTAGTACCTGTTTGTATGTAATATGTTTGACACACTATGAATGGGTAGAGCCTGATTGAAAAATTCAATGCCATAGCCGGGATTTGAACCACGAATCCTCTGGTTTCCGTCCAGCCGCTCTAAACCATTGAGCTACTATGGCCAACGTGCCAATACGACATTAAATTCTCCAACTGACTCGTGTTTTTCCCGGTAAACCACTAGGAGTTCTCATAAACATATGAGACAACTACCTTAATGGCGACTTACTACGCTGTAGGTACTTTAAGGCCCGGGCTTTATAGTTCGGACCACTATTAGGTACAATTAGTGGAAATTAATTGTTCTTTCACACTAGCCGTGTGTAGGACGAACTATGAAGGGTAGGTTCAAATCCCGGCTATGGCATTGAATTTTTCAGTCTGGCTTAACCCTTTCATATATTTTTGTGTTTGCCATTTCCTTTATTTCTCGTTTTGTATGATTTTCAGGTACTTTATATTTTCTGTATTGCATATCGCACTCCATAATTCCACACCGACATTTAACCAAAAATACACGTTTAGAAGCCCCATGAATCAAAAGGATGCAATTTTCAGGGAAAGAAACAGAGAATGTATGTACAGGTGTTAATATGTAGTCGTGAACAGCGTGATCCAAAAATAAAATGCCAGTTATAAAGCAAAGTTGGTATAGTAAGTTCAAAGTCCTCTAAGGATTTGATATGAATATTTTCAAGGAAATTCAAATATTTCAAACCAAGCTTTACATTGGACAATTTTACATTTTTACATCCTCAAAATGTTTCTTTGATTAAAAGCCATATTTTCAAAATATTTTAATGTCAAATAAAATATATACATAAATAGGTACATAACATGAATTTTCGAGGAATATCTTTAGAAGTCCCCTTCATTTCGGATGTCCTTTGCATCAATGGTAAACCGTAAGAGATACATCAATATAACTGCATGAACGAACAATTACACAAGTTATCTAAAAGAGTCTTTTTTATTTAACTACTTGTATTACCAAGATATCCCTTGCTTTTGGCTTGAATTTGAGCATACTTATACTTCTATACCTTTTTTAACAAAGTCCCCCCCCCTCAGTGTGCAAGGAGAATCGAAATTCAAAACCATCACAAAGTTGCCAACTGTTAAAATAATTGACAATCTCTCAAGTCTAACGTGTTCCCCTATTCTAATTACATCTGCAGGAAAATATGTAATAAAACCATTTAGATAAATGTTTATCTCGATTAACACAAAGTAGATAAACATGTCGTTTCCTTATCATGGTGCTTAGCAAGTGTAGATCCGTGTTCGATTCCTGTACCGGCGGGAGATTTTCTCCCGCCGAGAGACCAGTCAGGGTGCACGAGCCTCATTAGTGCCTGAGATGAGTAGCGGTTAGCCCAGAAAGGGCTGTTGCACCGAGATAGAAGAGTAAACTTTTACAAGATTCCCTTTTGAGCATTGGTTAGAAATTCATGTGAAAATTTTCTTGTGTAGTCGTGTTAAAATCGGATTTTACGTGGTTTCCTTCAATCGCCAAAGTAAATAACGATTTATTATTTAACAACACGCCACAGAGCTGTACCTTAGGTTTAAAAAAAATAGTAACATGAAATCAGATGGAATTAGTGAATGCACTGGCCTATCCACACATAGCAAAAGTGGGTAAATTGGAGGCATTCCAACGCCACCTGTCCGTCGTATTTAGAAACAGAGAATCAGTTGGTTGTTACTAAGCTTTCTTTGGGCATATCTCGAAGTAGTCATAGCCGACCATGCATAGAAGCAGAAGTACAGCCTCTTAGCACAAAAGTCTTAGTGGTCACGTGACGAAGCAAGATGGTATGGTACAACGATGAGAAGGTTGTCTGCCAAAGATCGATCCACGATGTATCTCCTAACAGATCCGTCGCGAGTTAAAATGCTGGAAAATAAACAAAAGGAAAAACTTCACAGCAATCATACATTGACCGGCTTTTAAAAGATTCGAAATTGCTTAAGCCTCACTCTCAATGTACCTACAATGAAATATAAAATGGGCAAAACAAAAAGGTAAGGTTTATCTTAACATTAGGTAGACCGAGCGGGACGGCTAAGGTGGTTTTGTCTGTGGCTCACATTCGGAAGGCCCGGGTTTGATTCCCGTGGCCGAACTACATGACCCATGGGTTTCTTCGGAAGTTTTCCTGGATCGCTAGGCGAATGCTGGGTAGGTTAACTACATCTCCCACATTTCCTGTCCCTGCATTTCTTCTCCATTATCATGTCATATCATCTCTCATCTGGTGATCTCTTTCAGGGTAGAAGTGTTGGCGGGTGTCTCCGCGGTGCATGGTAGAATGATATGCTCTGAAGTAAACTACTTCCTCCTCCAGTAGGTCAGTTGGCGGTCTCCTCGCCTCTGCTGGGACTATTTCGTGATCGCCAGCCAGGGGCTCGGCTGCTGTGCTGGGCTCATTGCCGTCCCGCAGTAGGGGAGCGTATCCGTTGTCCTGGCCTGTCTCTAAGTCTCTAAGTAAACCGTAGGGAACCTGCCCTCTGCACTGTCGTAGCTCCTTAGGTCGGCCGCCCTCTGTCTCCTCTCGCCTCATCCTTCCTCCTTGAGGGCATAGGCAGAATGGGCCCAGCATGGTGGCCTAGTACCGAATCCCCTCTCTACTCCTAATTCTTAACACATGCCCACCTTGATTGCATAGATGGTAGCATGTCTGCCTTACGTTCAACAGGTCCCGAGTTCGAATCTCTGTTAGGGTGATTTACCTAAAAGAGTCTTTTCCAGGGTTGTCCCTTATCCTGATAGAGAATGTCGGGTACCTCTAAGCTCCATGGACCATGTACTCATTTAAGCACCATTTTACCCTTGTCATTCATCGTCCGATATAACTTAACGTTGGAGGATGTAAATTACAAAAATAAAAAAAAAAAAGAAAGAAAGAAAATCCCTTAACATGAGGTAGATAGACGAATAAGCGTTTATATGATTAATGTGTAAAAAGGGAGTACAGGAGCTCATACAATTGTATGTATTCGTGATAGTTTTTTTTTCTTTCATCCATATATAATGAGAATCACGATTTGGTTATTCATGGAAAGTTCAAGTCTTAAAATAAATTAAAGCAATTTTACAGAAATTAAGAAATAACATTTTTAGGTATATGTAGCCATTCGTTTTGAATGGTTTGAGAACAATAACTTAAAACTCTTTCCCTACCTGCTTAGGGAATTTTATTATTTGATGTTGATTAGACATTTTGATTCTGAGATGTACGTCATTTTCTATCTCTGTCTATTCTCTTCTCTGTGTGCGTGTGTTTCTCGCAAACACCTAATGCATAAAAAGTAAACACATAACGCATAAAGCGTTTCCAGATTCACGGCCCTTCAAACGCATATTACTAATTGAATCATATTAAAACTTCTGTGGAATATAGTAGTGTTTCTTTCGAGTACAGAACGGAATGGTAAATTCAGTGTGCAAATATATGGTTTAAATTACTGAACATATGAATTTTTTTTTTCCTCGAGAGCGATTTCTTTCTGCTACACGCCATACGTAAGCTATTGAAGTCTCGAAATGATTTATGTCACCTCATATTTCCCATGCGCTGTCCACACACAAAAACCTGCAGACGAGCCCGGATCCTTTTACAAGTTAAGGGAGAAATCTTTTCCCGTCAATGGCGAGTGACTTGCAAATAAATAAGGAACGCTGAGGTAGAAAAATGAGTGGGAAAACATTACATTTGCCAGTGTCAGCAGCAGGAAATATTCACCTAGGGGTGAGGACGAGAAAGATGGTGAAGTGTTGGGAAAAGTGAAAAATTGTCATATGCAAGAGCAAGATGGAACGTCACCAGCCAATCTTCTGGGTGCTCTAAAGGACATTTGCGTCCTGCGAAACAAAGTTCATCCATTATGCACTCAGAGGTAGACGGTAAGAGCAAAAAATGAGAGATCTTTTATTTAACACAAATATACATGGAACTATCAATGATTGTTTAAATGCACTATTTAATTGCTTTTTCAGGTACTTAATTGAGTCATTAACCGCGAAACTCTCACCAAGGGGACCTGGGTTTGGTTCCAGGCACCGGTAAAGAGATACGTGGTGGACAAGACGGCGCTGAGACTGTTTTTTTTTTCCATATCTCCGGTTTTCCCCGCGATCATTCCACCTAATTGCTCCATTATGAAATTTCCTTTCATCCACTTCACCCTGATTTCGTTCATCTATTTCCCATTTCATTCCGGTGACCCAGCTGATCAACCATCCCTTGGATTTCTCTCTCCGATCCATCACAAAGGGTAGAGGACCACTAAAGAACAGGACTGTGCCCTATATCATGAGAAAAAGAAGAATTGAATCGTACCATCATATGACAAGGTGTAATAGGTCATGCCCATCTCTGCCACGTAAACAGCTGGTAATACTCATATGTACACCCTCCTGATTTTTTACATTCATACCAATAAAGATTATAAAACTTAAATCTCTTAAATACCATTAAATAACTCTGTAAGCTGCCTTTAAATTACTCTCAGTCACATCTGATATCTCTCTTTCTTGATTGAGACTACATAGCGAAGAAGCTGATCCGGCCCATTCAAAGGCCCTGAATTTGGTCTACTTTGACCTATCCATTTCTGCCAGAATCGTCGGTTAATACGATCCAAGGATCAGTAACCTTTCTTATATAATCAGTTCTGTCTTAAAGTCATAGGGTTTTATAAATTTAATTTAGGAAGCTTCATTTAAAATATCAAAATGAAAATCATCAAAAGCTTCTCATATTGAAATTGCAGTGTAAACTTATTTTTAATTTGTTTCAATATAAACACGCCATCAGAGTATAGAAGCGTCATTGTTATTTCTCTATAGGATATTTGGACTGAAGTTTTGATTCCAGAAATCTATTTCACAATCTCCAAATCACAACAATAAACGAGAATTAGATTTACAAATAATAGTGTTTCACAAAATTATTCGTATAAATGAAATCAACAAATATAAGTTAACTGCTTATTCTTCTGTAGGCCATGAATATCTAAGAATTCACCTTTTACACCAAATATGTTTTCTTTTAAATCTGTAATAATACTTTTGTGAAACAACGTTTCACGGCAGAGGTTCTACTCCCATAAGTCCTGGACTCGTAGGACCAAGGACCCGGGCCTCCTTCTACCCGGGAGCGATGGGAAACTCCGGGGGACTTTCCATGGGGCAATACCTTGAGTATAAAAAGCTCCCCATCGACTACAACGTCAAGACGGGTGGAAGTGGATGCGCCACTTACGCGCGTGAACCCCACAGGGAAGACTACCCAAAACCTCGGTGGGGCCGCCTTGTGATCTAGCACAACTTCTACTACCTCTGCAGGCTAGTACTCGGGACTTATTAGGCAACCCTCTACCCCGTCCGGGCGGCCGTAGCCTGGCCAGAGGTACCCAATTCCCCGTGTGTGTCGGGAACACACTGTCCCCTCGAGTCCAACCCAATCCGAACAACTCCCCGACGGGAGGGGCTCGGCAGTGCGGCCCGAGGTTCCTCTAGTAACGTCAGAGGTATCACGAATGCTAAGGGTCCGCAGCGCCCGCACCTCGGCATCTGAAGGGGACGGATCCCCTCCCCTACGGAAACTTTTGTGAAACAGAATCAATATGGGTAATCTCAGCCAAAGTTAAGTTTTGATCTTAGTACCTGTCTCAGAATCAGGTGGTGCGGGTTCGAGTCCTGCCTGGGGCTCCCCCATTTTATATCGGTGTCTGATCGTCACACTAATTTAATTGTTCACTTGGAACAAATGCAGATCTAATACCCATTTAAGCAAATAGAACCCTTCATATTGTCCCACAGTACAAGCCAATAAAACCAGTAATTCTCGAAATGCCGTTCCCATCATTAAAAAAAGAATAAAAAGTAAATAAATTTAAAAAATGAAAACAAAAAATTATAAAAAAGTAGGTTGCACTTATTCAATAGTATTTCTTTCGTTAGTGATATTTAAAATGATTACTTAAGATACTTATATACTAAGAGTTAAGTAAAAAACACCAATATTATACATTTAAAAAAAAAAAAAGAAAAAAATTATTTTGATGTCTCTCATTATCGTTTCTATTACACATAGTAGATAGATATATTTCCCCAAATTCCAAAATGAGATTTCATTAGGAATTTACTTGAACGCAGAAAAAGGCACTTCGCGAGCACGGATATCTATCCATTTATCCGTAACAGATTAGCCTAAAAGAAAATTCTCTACGTACTTGGTGTAATTCATCATCTTCTAAGGAAACAAAATAAAAATGTTCAAGAAAATCTCTTCGCCCAAACTCAATTGTACATGAAAAGTATTTGTCAATACTGACTTAAACGATTTTTATGAGAATAATAAACGTTAAAATATTTATACAAATGAGTTTTATGGAAATCACTTTTGAGTTTTCCTTCTTTCTGAATGACCTTTGTATACCTATACCTATACTAAATCGTAAAAGATGAACATTATGGTACTATAAAACATGTAGAGCTCATTAAACTACAGAATTTGTGTTATACTCTATTATTTTTATTGTTGTGTGGTCAACTATTTTAGAAATATTCTTTCTTGTTAATCTCAATTTTCCAATACTTACTTTCCTCAAATGTGAAGTAGTTGTTATTATTTACCCTTTCCTTTTCTGTCCATTCTGATCTGCAAAGAGAGCAGAATTCCAAAGTCCATAATATAGCAATCAAATATTAAAACACTTTACTCTTTCTTATTTCTACTATATCCCCCTTTATTACAGTACCTACAATAGATATGAAGTAATAAATACCATTTCTAAAAAGTTTATCTTGATTAATATAAGATGTAAAGATACGTTTCTTTAAGAATAGTTTCCTAAGAAATGGATAGAGAAACCCAGCCTTTTCCCCCGTGTAGAAGTAAACTAAAATCTGTATAATACTTTCAAAATTAATTAAATTATACAAACAGTGGTATTAGGATATGAGAGTTTAGTGCATATATTAGCTCTCTTAGCATCTAGAATAAGCACTGGAAAATAAATAATGAACTACTCAGATTGAAACTTTATTTTATAAACACACTGCGCTCGTACTATATATATATTTTATATACCATGTACGTCCAGAAAGTAAATTCTGTTTGGTAATAAAGTTAAATTGTGTACAGATACAGAAAAATTATTTATTGCACAAAATTCTACAACTCCTAAACTACTTTTCCACGTAACTGCCGAAATTTTGCAGGCGTTTGTCATAGCGAGGCAGACGTTTTTGTATACCTTCTTCATAGAAGTTTGCAGCCTGTGTCTTTAACCAGTTGGAAACATTTTCTTTCAGTTCTTCGTCATTGTTGAAGTGTTGACCGCCAAGGAAAGATTTGAGATTTAAAAACAGATGAAATTCGCCAGGAGCGAGGTCAGGGCTGTACGGGGTGTGGTCAAACACGTCCCAGCCAAATCCCTGTAGGATGCTTTTCGTCGCATTTGCAGAGTGTGGTCGTGCGTTGTCGTGAAGAAACACAACACCTTTTGACAGCATTCCTGGGCGCTTATTCTGTATTGCAATTTCCTAAGTGTCTCGCAATATACATCTGCTTTCATTGTTTGACCACGCGGTAAGAAATCAATGAGTAAAATGTCTTTACTGTCCCAGAACAATGTGCACATCATTTTTCGAGGTGTCAAGATTTGTTTCGGCTTAACCTTTGCTGGGGATGATTGACGCTTACTTTCAGTGGTGTCGTAAGAAACCCAAGTTTCATCTCCTGTGACTATCTGTGTCAGAA